>BGZK01000803.1:0-277282 GCA_005406025.1 Eumeta japonica | reverse complement strand
GGAATTTGAACTAAATATTTTTTTGTTTTAGTACAACAGAATTTATAATTAAAAACTTGTTTTATATTTTTCATTTTCTTCAGGAACAAAGAGAGTTGTTCCCATCCTTCGCTTTTGCATATTTTCGGCGGTCGCGCAACATTAACTAAAGTTCAAAAAAAAACCTATTATTGATGAACCTTAATGCTAACCGGGGTTAGTTGTCGATACAAAATTAGCAGCAAACTACTTAGATGAAATCACCATCATCTGCTAAATTCATTCGTTCCGATAAACCTTTGCTTGTACCCCGCATTCCCGCACTGAGCGTGGTTATCCATTTACTAATTGCAATACTCACCCCAAACGTGTCAACCCGTATCATTATAAAACAATTTTCCATAAAAGTAGCTCTCACTATGACTATTATTAAAGCAAAATGTCAAATGCATGAAAAAGCAATGTAGTATTTGCCAGAACCTGTTTTTTCGCGTGAGCAGTTGCTATATGTGGCGTTTTCACGAGTTCATAGATATGGATGAAATTCAAATATGTTTACAGATACAGAGATGAATACTTAAAGAAAACGATAATAACAATTCCTAAAAGAATCATAAAAATGATAACATTTTTATGATTCTTTTAGGAATGATTTATTAATAAAAGTAGTTCTATTGTTTGCCTTTTGAATAATTTGCAATGAAACATATCAAAACATACAAAGATGGCAATTTTCTACAACAACACTGCTAATTATTATTATTTTTAATTGAATATATTTTATAGATAAACAGTTGCATTTACATATGCCCTTATTACCATTAGATGGCTGATCAAGATACAATTTAAATTATACATATGGGTTATCTAATATGTTAACACGACTCGTAATGCTAGAATGCTTTACGATCGAAATTTTTTCTCTCTCGTCAATAATTATTTCTATTACTGTACTCTCCTTAGTACACGAACGTAGAAAAAATTTCATAACATTGCATAGTCATTTAATGAAAATTAATTCTATTAGGTGCAAAAAATTATGGAATGTAATAGAAATGGAAAAAAAACATCAAATACTTTAAAAAACCGATGCCGTCAGTCAGTCAAGAAATTTTTAAGAAACATGATGACTTGTGGAAAAATCCATTAATTTATCTATAAAAAGGTTAATTGATGAATTAGTCAAAATGACAAAAACAGAACCTTTAGAGTTTTAACACGTCCGTCAGTGTCTCCGTCCGTATCTCACAGGCATTCTACTCAAAAACTACAAAATGTTTGTTGATTAAATTTGGAGTATAGGTGTCTTGTATAAACTGCTACTTAGTCTGATAGTTAAGTAACAACAATAAATATTCCTAGGATTCCTCTACATACACGTCACAGAAGTTAAAATTTTTTTCAGCAAACATTTATGTATGGCACATATTTTGACAGTTCTTTTAAAAATACTAAGCTTTATAAGCAATTTTTTGATTAAGTGAATATTTTCTGAAATAATCGCTCCAAAATTAGTACATAATGTGCCCCCTTTTGTCTTTTAAATCACATATCCAAAAATATGAAAAAATGCTAATGTAACGCTTAATAAATGCTTTAAAGTATAATTATTTTTAAAAAAATCGACCACATCGTTTTTGAGTAATTGCCGAAAAACTACACTTCTCAACAAAAGGACGTAAATGCCATGAAGATACGTTCTTGCGCTGGTGCACTTTTTTACGCCGTATCTTTCGTTTTGAGACTGCAGTAAGTGTTAAAATTATGTTTTAGCGCACTTAAAATTTAATACATATCTAATTATATATTAAGTTAAATACAGTAAATACATCATTGCGTCAATACGTCATTTGATAGTTAATAAAATATAATTAATGTAAACTTTATATAAATGACAAAAGGACGAGTCGATTTTGAATAATCTTCGAGAACTTTAACAGTATGTTTCTTATGACTTCAATTCACTTGACGAGGTTCTTGGGTGTGTAAAACAGGCGAAAAGTATATGTTTATTAACCATGTAAAATTATGAAAGAATAAAATCATATCATCAGCCATTAACACCCGTCCCATGCGAGCTTGGTTTTAGATGTTATTAGCCTTCAATTCAATTAATAGATTCATAGTATCAAACAAAAAAAAACCCCTTTCGAAGTCCGCATATTTTAACGAGTAACTACTGAATCCTACGCAGCGCGTGGCCCGACTTGCGATCTGTCGTTTTTTTTAAATTAAATTTAGAAGTACAGCAAACACTTGCTTATTTAAAATCGCTGTCTAATTCGGTGTCGTTTAGTTATAATTAATAAAAAATATAACTTAAAATAAAAAATCTCACAAATAGTGGCAACTTTTAGTAGCAAAATATATCTTTTCGTCGCCATTTGTTTTGAAGAGATTGGGTCGTAATCCATGCATTAAAATATCCTAGACATCAATTGTCATCAAATTTATTTACACTAGAATGTTAATATTTGACATAAAATTTCATTTAAAATATTTATTTATGTGTAAACAACTCTATGATTATGTTTTTCGAAACATATAGTTTAAAAGTTAGAGGGAAGATAACAAAAAATATTTGAGAGAAAAGTCCATTTGGCGTCGACTATTGTTAATACTTTTATACCTCTCCACCCTTCAGGGTGGAGTGCGTGGGGAAAAAAATTCATGTCACAAATATTATGGATAGAAAACTACGTAGTAATTTTTTGATGTGAAACATTTATTGGCGCGCCATGACACTGATCGTTACGTCATAGGCACGACGCACTCTTATGCCGTCACACTTCTCTTTTGTCACTATCTCTTTTCTTTACATTTTGTTACTTCTCCGTCTGTCTATTTATATTCAGCATATATTATATAAGATATATATTTATTTAGTTTGTTCAATGATCTTTATGTTTTTATTTATTTTACTCCAAATGATTTTATTGATGTTCTTTAATAATAAAATCCTTCAATAACCATCAATTTCGATGTTTCATATCTGCCGGATGTCTTATATATATGTGTGTGTGTGTGTGTGGGTATATGTGTGTATGTATCCGTATATATAATAAATATATATCTTAAAGGGTGGTCAGCTATTAAATTTTCATTCTACAGAAAATACTGTAACGTATTTAAAGTGTTGTTATGAAATTATCCAAGTACTATTTTGCTTTTTTTGTGCAATCATATAAAGCAATTCTCAGTTTGTTTTTTCCTCGAATATGGCGTACAAAACTTCGCTAAAACAAAAATATAATAAATTCGTCATCTTTATTAGAGCATGACTATAGACAGGCGGTAACTCCATAGCATTAAACCGACTTAAAATAAAAAAATAAGAATGAATAAAATTAATTTTATACTCGTTATTAAGATATGTGCTTATTATAAGCATAATTTAACCGACTTTACGAGAGTACGTTTGTTTTTTTCTAATATCTTAGTCTAGGAGCTGACATAAGATTTACCTATATCAAACCATAACAATAAATCTACCGCTGCCTACCCCGATATCTGCGGTATAGAATTATCAAAGGGATGCCGATTATGGGTGTTCATATCTTATTTTAAAACAAAAATATTTTGTCATTTAATTTAAAAGAAATAAAAAAAATATTGCACGGAAATTTTGTACTAGGAAAAACTACATACAACATATATAAAAATACTGTTATAAAAACACTCCATTGTAATATAAAATATAAGAAAACTTCAACGGTATTATAAAAATATCTGATGGGTCACATCCCTTCGAAGAACCTTTGAAATTCAATAGACATCGAAAGTGGATGCGTAAGTGTGAGACAGACAGCTCCCGGATAGGAGATGTGAATTGTAACATTGTCTCTGGAATCGCATACAGTCTACCTTTCGTCGCTCTCGACGTCCCTTTGCCTGGTCTGACAGGAACTTCTCTTGTCCTTAGGAAGTACAACTAGGTGGAACACCTATTCGTACCAAAGTTAAGAGTTAGCAATAAGTTTGCACATACGCGAATCGCCAGCGCGGCAGGCACAATTTTATCGAATAACTTGCGGAATATAATAAATTATTGCGGCGCGGTATCACATAGCGGTGATGGCGGTAATTCTTCCTTCTTGTGAAAAAAGGTTGAATGACAATGACCGTTGCATTTAAAAGTCCCTTCCACGGTTCGAGTAGAAGGAGACGGCGAATCGTCGGCGTACGCGTGGGAAAAGGATGGAAGAGCAGGAAGTGGTACACGCCTATTTGGAAGTGGCGCGAACAATATCTATTAATAACGTAGAATATCCTGAATAAGACTATCATATAACGTTTTATTTGGAGTTCTCGTCTAACAAGTTATTGTAGTCGATGGTCAAAAGTTCTGTAATTTTATCAGCTGCTGTTCGTGTACTAAAGTCCTGCAACGGGTTGTATGACGATGTTTTAAGTTTGACGAATTCCCTTTGCTTTTCTTTGTACTATTACGTTAAGTTCTAAGTGTCATAATGAAACAACGAATCGGATAATAAATGTGGATGTAGCGAGAGTATAGCGGATAACCCTTGCAATAACGTACAATATTCCCATAAATCAAGCGGGTAGACCGAAACTTTCCCTAATAAACGCGACATTGTAATTAATATTTATTACTTTTGTAGTCTGTAATCATGACAATGAAGTGCCATTTACAGCGCATAAAATACGAATATTACTTACTGTTTTATTTTTATTACATTACGCCCATGTAATTCTGCATGCGATCGGCAAGAAAGATCAGTAGCGATTCCAGTGATATAGTATATACTAATAAAAAATGTTAGCGGCGACAAGCGTTTAGTCGGAGTGCATATTTCTTTTATTGCTTCTTCGTTATATGTAGTCGACAATAACGAAGTTGCCAGAGTTAGAATAATTGGTAAAAATTTTGTTAAAACTATTTCAGACAAAATATAAATCTACACAAGCTCGAAAATGTAAGTAATCATACTGTCACAAAAGACAAAATTTACTTTATACATTAAAAATATCTCAACAACTCATAAGTATAGCGTAAAAGTAACTGTAAACGGCAAAAAATAATTTTCTTTAAAGATATTTTTGTTATTTTACGTTTTACTTATACTTTACAAATAGTTGGGTTGTAGCCCAGTCAAAATAAGGTTTAAAATTGAAAAAATACTGAGATTTTCTTTAAATATTAACATTTACTAAAAATTAAGTATTAAAAATACGCAAGTAGAGGAAGTTAATAAAAATACATTTTTGCAAAAATATGCTAAAATAATAAACTAACTGAAAATGTTTAGTGAAAATAAAATATTATACTAATAACAATTGTCATTTCTAAAAAATCAAACAAAATTATCTGAAATTAACCTAACTGGTGAAACATGATATCATGTCGGGACTAGTCTGTATTCATTAACATCTACTAACATTCATTTAAAGTCTATTTCATCTAAAATTCTCTATTTTATTAGTTATTAGGTAAAATTAACCTGTTGCAATAAAAAAAGTTGTTATATTTGTTTATTAATTATCAAAACTTCACGACACTTTTATTAAATTTTATCCCATATGAGTAAGTTTAACCTACTTAATTTTTAGTTTGGTTCTATATTTATTTGCACATAACAAAATTTACCCAATAAATTACTAGTTAGTACTTTTTGGTTCATATGACACAAACGGAAAATGGAGTTTTTCAGAAAAGTATTTAAATCGCTTTTTTCTTTGCTTTGAAATTAGGAATAGCATTTCTAAACGTTTCTCTAAAAGATTGCAATTAAAACAAATAAATATGAAAAATTGCTATATGCGATCTGTCATGACCGAGCCGGCTAACTAAAATAATTACGAACATCATACGATGTTCGTAAACAATCGTTCAATTAAAAAAAAAAGGTAACATGCAATTTTGATTTCATTATCCAATTAGACTGAATCACATTTGTAGTTTTCTGGTGTTATAAAAATTATCAAACAAACAGCGCGATACGGAGAACCAAGCTAATGTGATGACCACATTAGCTTATTATGGAGTTGCTATATGATAGCGATTAATCGATCGCAACCGACAATTATCGACGGCGTGGCGGATCGTTACAAAGAGGATTGTGCAAACTGTATATTGCAAAATAGTAGACAGATGTATTATAATGATAGCACCTGCCGACGATGACTAACTACTGTAGCCATATCCTGCACGCTCGACGTGTAGGATGATCACGACACTAGTGCTACGCGAAAATTCATTGAAAGCACTAATGGTTATAGAGTACCTTTGCCAACTAGAGGAGAGTATGAAAATTCATGCACAATACTTAAAGTGATTATGATTGAAATTCGAAAGAAGGATTGTCGATGAAATAAAGAATTTTTCATATGAATTTCTATTAAATTAAATGCAATCATTATGGTTATTTGCTTTAAATAGAATCAAAATAAAAAAGGGTAAAATTCTTATGAAATTGTCAAATTATTTTGTTGAAATGGTAAGTAAACAATGAAATGCGAGAGTTATAAATATTTATCACATAAAAAATATTCACATATTTTATTACTGTAAAAATATGGTTCTATATTTGCAGCAAATTATCCAAATATAACTATAATTCTGGTATAAATTTTATAATTTAAATAAACAATAAAACCAAAATTCAATTTTTATTATGTTATAATAGTGAATGCGGCAAGCAAACGACGCAACGAAAGACAGAGCATTTTTTCAAAATGTAACCATTTTTGTCTTTGGCGCCAATCGCTTTGTTTATCACAAAGCGACTGACAGCAGTAGCATTGGGTTGTGCCTTAATTGAAAACGGTTTTTATTGGTCTTATTTTTTAAGTTTAACGTACACTGTAATCTAAGATCATACACAATGTATACAATAAAATGCGATTTCAATACGACTAAACTTAACTTACCACCACTCGGTTAAAATTTAAAAATACTTAAAGAATAACTCTACATTCTTAAGTTTATTACCCTTTGTCTTTCTGTTACATTTTAATTTAAACAGCTAAAAAGGATATGGGTTAATATCATAGGTCTGTGATCAGTTTATTTAATTGCTCGTAGTTAAGTAGTCTATGATAGAGTCCGGCTTATACTTACCTCTTCTATGAATTCTGGATTAGCGGTATATCCGTAACCGATAAATATCAATGAGTGCAATCCAAGAATCATCACCATTGTATAGAATCTGCAACAAACAATAAAAATATAGAATCTACACATATAAATAAAATTAAATCATGTGTCTGTGATTTAAATACAATTGCATTAATTTAAGCCCATAAAATTATGTTATTCATACGTTACCGGTACACATACAACCTTTTTCTTAAATTCCATCTGGCCAGTTTAAAAGTTTATTGAGCTATAGATAAGGTACTTTTTATCCTGGAAATATTTAAGAACCTAAATCTATTAAATATATAGCAACCGAGATTGGGATTAAGGGCGCGAGTAGAATCAAAGTCTAGATCGAGACCAGGATTCAAATTGAGAACGGGAAAAAGGATGGGATTCGTATTCGGAAAATGTAATCGAGAGCGGAAATAAGACTGGAATCGTGAGTGGAAACGAGTTTGGAATGGAAAGCATAAACGAGATTGGAATCAAGAGTGGAACCGAGATCGGAATCGTGAGTGGAAACGAGATTGGAATCTAAAACGGAACCTAGACTGAAATTTCGAATGGAAACGAGATTGGAATTGACAGCGGAAACAAGACTGCAATCGTGAGCGGAAACGAGGTTGAAATCGAGAGCGGAATCTACAACGGAACCGAAACTGGAATCGTTAGCGGGAACGATACTAAAAGCGAGAACGAAAATGAGATCGGAATCGTAAACAAGACTGAAATTGGAATCGTGAAAAGAAACTAGATTGGAATAGAGAACAAAACCGAGGTTGATATCGAGAACTGAACGGGGATTGGAATCGAGAACTGGAGATGGAATGGAAATGGATAATCGGAATTGGACTCATGGTGGACACGGCGTTATCGGTCGATATTAAACATGTAGGGATTCAGTGTATGTCCACACAGGCGGGGTAACGAGCGAAAGTATATTTTATAAATTTATTTTACAATAACATGGAAAAATGTTAGGGACATTTTGATTAAATAAAGGAATATGTATATTTTTATGACAAAATATATTAGTCAGTAAAATAGAGCCCTTCGTAATCAAATAGAAGAAAAGTACCCAAGAACGTGTCGTGAAAGATCAATATATACTGAGAGATAGCCAATGCAAAAAGTATTTATATGTTTTAATTAAAACAAAATAACTGTTCTATGTAAAAGGTAGAAGACAATTTTTATTCCATTCTTGAGTTTCAACAATTATAATGAAATATTTATTAAATTAGAAATTGCAAGAAGCAAAAAGAAAAGCTGAATCAAAACCCTAACCATTTCAAAAATTTGCATAAATTACAAGAGGATAGTGAAATATTTAATGATTTTTTCTCAAAATGTATCTACTTGTAAAATATGCCTTTGACTATATTCAAAAAATAGCAAAATTATTTCTTTGTAAGTGAAAATAATACAGTCGCGATGCATTATAACATTAACCATCTGCAATACCAATACGAATTGCTCTTATCAAAATAGAGTATCTTAAAAAGGAATGCAGCGAATAGCCTGTATTTTAGTATAGATTTAGTAAGAAGGATTGATATGTACATTTTAAGAGAACGGGAAAATACAGACATTTAACAACGTAACATCTAATGAAAGCGAATTAAATTTGGGAAAGCATAAGACATTATATTAGAGAAATATTACATCGGTATCTTTAATTTACAGTAACGAATGTAATAGTACTAATAACATTAACCTATTGAACCTTAATCCGCCGTCAGTAATTAAAAAGCGTCTTTTCACTTAAAAAGACGCTTTTTAATTTTCCTAACATAACTCAGTAAAGTTTTCTCAATCATCACAAAGTTGTGATGATTGAGAAAACTTTACTGGGTATTTTCGAATAACGTTTAAGTCGAATAGTAATATTCTATTCAAAATTTGAATAGAATAATTCGGAACTTTTGAATTATTCCGAGGTTTTTCTAATAATTGTATACTTTCGAATAACCCGTCAGTTTTTCGAATTATTTGGAATATTACGAATTATCACATAATTCGCCGATCCTCTGAACATCTTTTGGATAGTTCACAAGTTCTGGAGGCGTTTGGTTCAAATTTCAAATATTTGACTCGGAAACGGAAGCGACTCTTAAATTCTGAACATAGTTGAAATGTTCTGGCTCTAGGTAAATTAAAAAAGTAGCATTAGAACAGGGAGCCGATTAAATAATTTTCGATGCTTAAATCTAATTAATTCTTATGGTATAAAATTTCATTTAATAGCAACAAAGTTAATCAAAATAAATAAATTAATATAATACGATAGGTATTTTAAATTATCATTTTTTATTTAAATTATTTATTTGTATCGTTTTAAATAAGAATGTGTTATTTGAAGATGAAATACTTTAGGTTACAAAAACGTTAAGAATCATATAATGGGAATATTCAAAAGTACACAGATAATTCTGAAATTCGCAATTTATACAAAAACTTAGGAAAAACTTGAATTCTTCAAACGATACAAAAGTTCGAATTATTAGATTTGAATTTTGAGTTAAATAATAATATTCGATTTCTGAAGAATAATTCGCATTTTCAAATTATTTGCACATGATTATTTACCTTAAAGCTTGAAAACATTTGAAAATGCCTCCGTCACTCGCACCGCCTTTCTTGAGAGCTTTCCAATTTTTTTGAACGGCAAACGCTAAAAGTAATCTATTCCCTGAAAAAATTTAACAAGAATATCAAATACAGGTGACAATTAAAAAAAATAGAGCATCTACTGCTCGAGCAGTACATACCTTCGCCTTTTTCCGGTGGAGTCATGTAATAATAAGCAGAGCTCGCCGTGTTCATGAGTATTATAGCTATTAGAATAACTCCGACCACTATGTCCAGGGCGTCAGGCGGGTCCGCCGGTGCGGGCGTCTTGCAATAGCGGATGGTCAAATGATCCACCTACGTTTGACAAGACAACTGATTACGTTATAATGTTTACACATAATAAAGTAACATCTGACCTTTGTAGAGTTACATAAGCAATTAACAGCCCTTATAGGTTCCGCCTCGACTCGTTTATACACATGTCACAAGGTAAATATTCTTCAGGGGTTTAAGTTCGTGGTGACATTGTATATATTTAGTCTGGGAATCAGTCAGCAGAACGTGTGATCAACTCTGCGATTGACTTTACAGAAGATCTCTAGAAATTACCGTATAAAAGAGTTTGAGTAACAAAGGTGCTATAACATTATGTTTAAATGCATTTAAAATATGGTAAATGAGATATAAAACTTTCTTATACGACTATACCTAAGAAAATTATAAAAATGATACTTTGAATGTAAAACAGGTTAATTCTCAAGAGAATTATATAAAACTTAGACCTCTTCAGGTCTAAAAAAATTAATATCGCAATACATACGTATTGTGATATTAATTTTTTAAAACAATATACCTTTTTAAATAAAGAACATAATAGTAATCTTTATTAAAAACATGCAAAATTTTGCCACTAGCCTCATTATTTTTGAAGTTTAAAATTCGAAAAATTTGAAATAATCTATAGATCAGTACGTTATACAAAAATCTATACTATACTTTATATAAAAAATTATAGCAGTCAGGCATTTTCTAATAGTTCTCTAGACTAGCTCGCCATAAATTCTTTCTTATTTCTTTTCTTGTAGGTTTTTCGTATATTTACAAAATTTTTGGAAAAGATGCAATTCAATGAAGCATGCAATTTTTCCTTAGACACCATGTAAAAATATCGAATAGATATTGTGATATTGCACGTAATATCCCGTTTAGAACAATACATACACTTTAACTTTACAAGAAACTACATGACCCTACAGACAAAATTAAATAGTGCTATAATTTTGTCTCTAGAAATTATTGGCAGAAGGCCATATTTGGTCTTTTGCTACTGTTACCAATGGCAATATATAGTAGGTAACATAAATTCGTAAAATTTTTTGATACAAAACCTTTAGTAGGCTAAACCGACTCGAAGTTGGCTAAGATTTTTTTCATGAGTGTAGTGAAATTAGTATTCTATCACTAAAAATAATCAGGACATCAATGTTTTAAATTCCTGTTTCACAGAGATAGTACCCTATGACGTGGAGTGCCAAAGGGAGCTTAATACGATATAAAATTTCGTATTAAGCTCCCTTTTGATTATTAGTTTGTTATTGCTTTAACGGAATTTAATTCTCATTTCACATTTTCATTATGATTTGTTGTCTATTTGCATTGTTTTTAACGAATATAATATTTTCAGTGTCAGTCACTATATTTTCACCAACGGTTGGCTTATAGATTTTCACATACTTGTAACCCATATCCCCGATGTAAAGTGGTATTGAAGCAGTCCTTCAGCACGACGGCTGTCTCGTTGCTGTCGAAGCTCGCGTGGGACGAGTTCAACCCGCAGTTCTGGGAGCCGCACACGCCGCGATGCAGCTGGTGATGGTGGTAGTTTTGATTGGTAAAAGACGAGAAATTCTGAAAAGCAAAAAATAATATAGTGATCCATAAGCTATTTTGTTACTAAACGAACAAATTTTGTGGTACAATTTTTATTTTAACGCAATTTATTGAATTTCTTCTATAGTTTACAACTTGATCACATTTTTTTCCTGTTGGTGTACTGACATAAATATACCCAATGAACTTTAGCCAAAAAAAAACTTTCAATAAAAGCTCGAAATGACAACTTCGTAGCAATCATAAAATTTTAAGCTTGAGGGTTTTATATAGACCAAAAGGTCGTTTATTTTAGGAGCTTTACGCAGTCCACTAGAAATTTCATGGTTCGGTTTGTAGTAGAGACTAGTTTACCAGATAATATAATAACAGGTAACATATTTAATGATATGAAAAGATTTAATAAT
This sequence comes from Eumeta japonica, assembly GCA_005406025.1. Taxonomy (NCBI): domain Eukaryota; kingdom Metazoa; phylum Arthropoda; class Insecta; order Lepidoptera; family Psychidae; genus Eumeta; species Eumeta japonica. The sequence goes on along the minus strand of BGZK01000803.1, from coordinate 265,330 downwards.
ACATAACAAAGTAATAAATTTTAAAAATGATGCCTTTGAAAATCATTAAATGAAAATGTAATATGGAAGAAACAACAATCATTTAATAGTGTTTTAATTATTTACATCACTTAGAAGACAGATCAAAATATCAATTGATACACAATTTATGCGATAATAATCGAGCAAACAAATTCACTATTTTCTAATTTATCGTACTGAACAACAGTACCTGTATCATCCTCACAGTAATGGCTTTCTTACTAACCTTAATAAACTTAAACAGTGGAGTATCATCTTCTAGCAGTTCCAAGTCCACGATGCAGTACACAGAGTTGGGTTTCCTTAGGCAAATGTCATAATCATCCAGTTCAGACAGCGGTGGCATTGAATAGTAATCAAAGGTTTCTACATCTGAAGCAATAAAATAGCCCATTATTGATTTCATCATCGACAGCGTCAAGTGCGTTACTGCTCATGAGACGATATTTTTGAAAATTGTTATAAAACTTCTTATATGAAAGTATATATGTACGCTCTAATCGTCACGGCAAACTATACAATAAATGGTTTAGCTATCAATCCTAGACTACCCATAACAAAGAATTATTATTACGAAATAAGAATACTATTGTCCAGCCAGCGAAGAGCAACATTTGGATTCGATAAGACCAAGATAAAGTTCGTTAGGCTCTCTGGTGGCGTAAGAGAAGGGGTTTTACTCAGAGATAAAAGGTTTGGAAAGTAAGTAATTTTATTAATAAAAAATAAATTTTTAACTAAAATTCTTAGTTAATACATTTTGTGTGTATTTTGTGTGTATACATTAAGTGCGTACGAACTTAAGTGTACTAAGAGAGCACACCATGTTTTCATATATAAATCATTGTTTGTTTCTCTTTCAGTCCGTTTGTCTGTATGTCTACCCATAACTCAACAATGACAACCAATTTCTATAAAATTTAGAAAACTAATATAATTCATTGGTACATAAAATATAAGTTATTGTTTATTTTTTATATGTTTAAATGTATCACTTCTTATAACTGAAAAAATTAATAGTCACTTATTTTATTTTATTTTTTCGGCCATGCTTACTATTTACTTTGAAAGAAGAAAAGGCGTGAGGGTAGGTGATGACGATTGAGAAGGAGACGGGGTCGTAAAATATGGTGTGAGAGGTTGAAGTAAAGCAAAGGCGAAAGTAAGAAACAGTGTCGAGTAATATAATTAAAATCGTATTTTAATTATATGATTAATAATAATAGATCATTGATAAGAAACTTAAAGTAAATTAAAACGAAATATAGAATTCTTACAGTGCGTCTTTTTCAGTATCATATCCCAATATTATATTACAAAAGTGATTATTTGTGTCGATGTTTGACTGTTTGTAATTTAATGACGCATAAACGGCTGGATGGATTTATGTCCGATATATTTACGGACGATATCTATTTATGTTTATATTTGTACTGGCACGCATTCGTTTTAAGAGTAGAGAACTTGTGTCATATATGAGGAACTCAGAAAGTTTTGCTATACTACAAAAAATTATACTAAAGGTTATTATTTTCTATTAAAACCTAATTTCACAGAACTTTTCATCGCCGTTTATACAAAGTTTCATGGATCTATTCTTTCATAAGTTTTATCGATTTTAGGGTTCCGTACCTCTAAAGGAAAAAGGAAATCTTACAGGATCACTTCGTTGACCGGTCTGTAAGTCAAGTAGCGCGTAGAGATATCAAGTTAAGATAAACACCAAATACTTATTCTGACGATGCCTTGAAGTTGTGAATAAATTAAGCTTCTAAGTCAAGGTAATCAAAAAATGCGGCCAAAATACGGCCATTTATGTCTTATTTTTTGAAATTCGTGAGTAAATATAATAAATATATAATCATAATAGCTAAAGTGTTTATCATTGACCTAGAATCACGAAATTTAGCACGGAAAAAGATCTAACAGCGCTAATAAGGGAAACAAACAGTCGGTAAAATGGGTAATTTGTAGTTACGTCACATGAAAAAATATTTTTATAAGTACGAACTTATGCTTGCAATTAGAGTATGGACCGTGATGTAAATAAGTATGTAGTGGAAGATTTTTTAACTTGGAACAATGAAAAGTTAAATATTTTCAAAAATTCGTACATAATTAAACAAAATGTTTTTTTTAAAAAAGCCAAAATTTTTATAACTTATAGTATTCATATCTCGCTAGTATCAATATCAAAAACAGACAAAAATAATCGACGACCTTGTCGAATTAAATATTTACATCCAATTAAGTTCGTACGTTTGTAATTAAGTTTGTAGGGAACCCTCAGTGTACGGGGTCCTATTCGTACTCGTCCGGTTTTTTCTTTCACTTATAAAAACCTGCCGTTAATACTGTTTAGTTCAATAATAAAAAAAAAATTTGGTTGCCTGTAAAGTCGGTATACGGGCGAAAGTTTTACGTGACAACGACTTTGAATGGTAAAATCATTTTAATGTGAATATTCATTCGTATAGTAGGAAGAAGGATGAAATAATAGTAACAATTTAAAACATTTATTTATACAAAGAATTATATTTAAAACATTAATTTATACAAAGAATCTCGCACTGAATTTCATATTAACAAAATTTTATTTTTACCTTTACACATACATACGTATTTATATACAAATATACATACAATAACTTGCAATACATTTGCAAGCTATGCACTAATTCTCTAGTGCTGCGCGCGGCAGACCGATCATAGTTGAGTGGGAGAGAGACGCAAGGCATTCGGCGGGCCTCTCTCTCGTTCGGTGACTCATCGTTACGTTACCGAGCGTTACACTTTTTCAAAGTGACTCCCAGCCGCAACCTAATTTAAGACGTTGTCACGTCAAAATACTAAGTCTATGCTGAATCTATAAAAAATATTATAGCCCGCCTATATTTCGACGAACTCAAATATATACTCTACTGTATCCATGTCTGTCCCCGCGACAAGATGTGCGGGCAAACATTGGCCCGGCGTCGCGCGTCACGGACTGTAACGGCCTTCTCGGCGTGACGTATCCAAATATTTATACATTATGCTCACCTTGATGTGCTTACACTTTCATTGACATTTCCTAACCACTCGCTGGTTATTTCATTTACTTATATATACTTTATAAGGATACTGTTTATAATAAATTTGCATAACGAAAATATTGACTTGAGTCCCGAGCCAAAAAATGGCTAAAACGGAACTCTTATAGTTTCTTCATGTCCGTCCGTCCGTCTGTCCTTATGTCACAGGCATTTTATTCAAAAACTACAAAACTTATGTTGATAAAATCTATGGTGTCTTGTATAAGCTGCTACCTATAGTGAGCATGGTTCGACCTGCTATTAGACGGTTTTCCCTAGACTATTTTAATTTAATTAATAAAATTTTGTTTTTAATATGAAATTATTTTTACTAATTCCTCTTTTGATAAAATATAAAAGTATATTAGAAATACCTGGATGTAGTTTTTCGTGCGGAGAAATATCGTTATTAGATTTTTGGCAATCACTGAAGAAGTTTTCTCTCTGCCCTCGTGTTGGTAATTTACTAGAATATTCTTGTAGAATATAATACAATAGTTAACTATATCTTGAGAAAATGTTGACTTATAAATACAAACACATTACGAAATTAGTTATATCAAATCCTACTATGCATATTGTGTTACAGGTCCGGAGATGTAACTGCTTCGAGATTATATTTTTAGTGTTTCAAGCAAAAATGGTAAGACGGAACCCTTATAGTTTCGTCATGTCACAGGTATTATGCTTAATAACTACAAGCTGAAATTTAGAGTATAAAGTCTTATATAAGCTGCTACTTAGTTTAGTAGTTCAATTACAAAAATAAATATTCTTAATGGGGCTCTCCATACATGTAACAGAACTGAAAAAAAATTTTAGCTGACACCAATATGTGGTATATATTTTGACAGTTCTTTTAAAAACAATTTAAGGTTTTTAATAATTTTTTATGATTACATGAATAATTTCGGAAATAATACCTCCGAAAATGGCAGAAATTAGGTCCCTCCTTTTGTTCTAAATCGTATTTATGAAAAAAAATAAACAAAAAAAAATGAAAGTAAGGCTTAATAAACAGTTCAAGGAAAACTATTTTGAATATTTTTTGTTCTTGTTAGTTTTTGAGTTATTGCCACAAAACTGCGCTTTTCAACAAAAGGACATAAGTGCCTTAAAGATACGTTCTTTTGCTGGTGCACTTAGTTTACACTAGTTTAAAAATAACAGTCGACATACCTATTTGTTTCTCTAGTTATAGACGGCTAAAGTGCTTATAACTATTCAGTGCTGGAAACATGGAAAGTTTTGTAGTACGTAGTTTATTTCTTTGTAATAACTGCTTCGGGACCCTACAATGAGCATGGTTCGACATGCTCTTGACCGGTTTTTTACATTTGTATAATCGCACAAACGTATCAACATTTCTTTTAGACTTTATTATCTTATTAAATAGGTTTGTATAAGACTCATTCCTTACAAATGAGTTAAAATAAATTGCAATTAATTATTTTTACCGCTATAGACGGATTTTATTGGCTTAGTAATAATTGAATCTACTGCTGTTCACTTTATTGCTTAACTTGCTTAATCAATCGATCAGTGGTTCATTTTGCAAGATACATAAAAGAAATTCGAGATTACTGTAACTCTAGACCGTAATATTCTCAAATGAATCAGCTCACGCTCGTAGGTTGCGTGGGCTGTTCAATAATGTATTAGGCTTTGACTGACTTATTGCTACTCACTCTGAAGGCATCAGATAACACGAGCTGTTGTGTGAAATTCAGATAACACAATAAAGATTTATTTAAAACCAAACTAAGTGATTTTCATTGTTGTTTAGCTGTCATGTTGTCGGAGGTCATTATCTATGAAGCTTCTATCGCTTCTCGGCAGATTTTAGCACAAGTACAATAAATTGACAAATCTTTGTCTGTTTTTTTAGGTTGTTAATCACTATCCTGCTAATTTATATCTCTCCACAACCTATTTATTCTAGATTAGGGAGCTTTATGGATGGATAAACACATTGTAAACTTTAATTGCATGTTTAGTGTTTGTTTTTTCTTGCACATTCGTTCACGAATTGACAAAAGCCTGCTATCACCTTCTCTATTCCTTTATTTCTCTGGTCATTCTACCCCGTGTTGTTCCAGTGAAGTGTTTGATATATATCTATATATATATGTATGTCCCTTTTTTTGTGGTTTGCCTCTCTTTTTGACCTTCTCTTGTGTAATACTGAATACATGTTTTGCTCCATTTTTATCAGTTATATTATCGTGTGGTTTGTCCATTCTCTTTTAACCTTCCGATCTTTAAGGTTACGTCCTGGATCTTAGACTTGCACGTGATTTTTTTATTTTTGTTTTGTAAAATTTTTAGCTCGTAACATTTATATTTACATTATGCGTTGACAAATGGCAAGTTTATTTGTTAAATTTCTTATTAGAGCCCGTTTTGTCTTTTTACTATAGTTTTAAATACTTTCTCAATTAAAATAGATTTTAATTGCGATAAACATGGTTGAAAATCATTAAAATCAGTAATACGGAGGTATTACTTTATTAAAATAATATATCTTTGTCGATATACAACGATTTTTGTTTTACATTGCCTCTTTCGAGCTCTAGTGCCTATTACTGTTTTCGTGATTTCTTTGTTTAAAGTGACTTTTGTTGCGATAATCTGTGGTAGATATGTCTTCTTTCACAACCTTGATTTGCGTGCCTGTCTATGTTTATTAATATGTGGCTTTATCAGATTTAATTATAGTCTTATTTTCTACTTTTTGGTATCCATTCATCTATCATCCTATTTAGGTTTTTTGACGTTTTTGCAAATAGTACAATGAAATCAGTAAATCTGGTGAAATTTTGTTAGCATAGATAATCAATCCTATATTTTTCCATTCGAGGTTAATAAATATCACTTCTTATGCAGTTGAGAAACATTTTGGGATGGAGATAGCTATTACGTAACGTTTTTCTTTTCTAACCGAAAATCCTTTTTTTGTGACTATTTTTGTTTAACTTTACTTACAGTGTTTTGTTTCATGTGTTTTAGTGCTTCTTTGATATTTTTATGTATAGGAGAATAAAAAGGTTTTTTGTCATGAATGAATGATGTAAGTCGATGGTGGAAATTTTTTCTAAAATTTCTTTAAGAAAATGAATAAGGTATAGAATAAGAATGTGTAGTTTTTGTAGAAGCCTAGTTCACCTGTGATCTATTGTTCCTGTAGCTTTATTTTAAGTTATTCAAATAGAATTTTGACTCACGGGCCGATAATATCCAATTTCGTATAGATTTCTTTTTCAAGTAGAATGATTAGTGTTAGTTTAAGTCCATTTTTGTGCAATAATCACTGCGAATGATATTACTGACAACGTTTGTAGGGATGGACACAATTACGTGCTTCATTATTGTAATTTTATTGCATGTGCCATTTGATTATTTAGCTTTATCTTTTCTATGAGTGACCTTGGATTGTCAAGTTCGATCCAACTCATCGAATTACCCGTCAATTGTTGAAAATCCTACAAACGTTTGAACTTCATAGCACGACTTCTTTTGGTTATGATGAAAACGAGGTCCGGCAAAATTGCGTATTTACTTTTCTTGTAGCTCTCTGGAAAAGTATTTGAAATATTTCTATTTTCTTGAAGTGAGACGAAAAAAAAATAAACGTTCTCATCTCGCATTTCATGGCCTAGTACGAAAAAAAAATCATAAGACGAGCGGAATCCAGACGTGGGTATCTCGTCCCTTTTAGCCTTTACCCCGTGACGTGTGAAATGATCCGTGAACGGCGGAGAAAAAACGTCACTCAGCGGATTGACAGTAACGAAAGGGAGTGGCGTGCAGCGAGTGATTATTTTCGCGAAACGGTTATTTATCGGAATCCGGGCGAAATCGATTGCGAAAATTGTCTTACGCTACAACGAGTATCAGATATGGAAAAGTATGTGTTAAAATCGAGAATTCAATTTAAAACTCCTTACAACGATCGATGTATTGGAATTTGCAGGGTTCATTGCTATTAATTATCGCATCAGTCGTTGGTGAAATTGAATAACACAAATTTATATCCAACACCATTTTGCGTTTGTTAGGGGAATTCAACGCCTTAAAATTATTATAAAATCAACAATAACGTGTGGAGCATAGGCCCAGAAAATTTATCAAATTTTATTTTTTTCTTTGCAAAAGATGTAAAGTATAGCGTAATCTGTGGGTTGCTAGCTATGAATTTTAAAGAATTATACGATTATATATAATAATCAAAAATATAAAATTAAATCAAAATTAAAAAAAATAAAATAAATTATAACAAAATAATTTTAAACATCAAAAAGCTAGGTGTTCCGTTGAGAGGCATTGGTTACATAATCGTGAATGTTTTTCTTAATTTGTTAGGCGTCAAACTTTTACTTACGTATTATTATTCATTAATTTATTCTAGAAAGTTCAATAACTCATTTGGCTCTACAGCATCACCACTCGGCGAAGAACCTAGCTTACTTTATACTTTTAGAGGTCCAAACAAAGAAAACGGAACTCTTATATGATCATTCGTGTGTCTGTATAAACTTCATGCCATTCATTTTTATTATTTATACTTATTAAGTATTTGTGTACTTATAACAGTGACAACTTTTAATATCAAAACTTTTTACATTCTGTTTTACCCTCCTAGTGTCAAATATCGGTTTAACTTTTGGAAGTACGTAATTCTAGTATGAAATGAATTTGGCGTAGGACGTAGGAATTACATTGTCGGTTAAAGATTAAACTGTAGAAAATGGCTTGTTTCCAAACGGAATAAATGTATGCGTGTATTTTTAGTTCCATTTTAACAATATAAAAACATGTTTTTAAAAACTTATTTTTAAAAATTTGTTTTTATGTTTATTTATTTTTCACTTTTTGGTATTGATTAAACCGGATGGAGATCGAGAAATAATAAATATTTTTTTATCAAAACTAAGAGCGACTTTAATGAATAATAATCACAGAAAACACTACGTAATATGAAATAAGCAATGAGTGAAAAAAATACCTATACTTGTATTTATTGATTGTCGAGTTGGTGCGGATTTGTCACTTGAACGATTTCCATTGGATTGCATCATTTCCTTACGGAGTTTCTGATTCCACCTTCCGGGTCCATCATCAGGATTGTGGACATCACTCACGACTAGGGTACTTGTGAAGACAAATCAAACTAACCCAAAACCAACGAGACTGCGTCATTTCTTTACAAAGTTCCTTTGCCCGCCTTCCAAGTCCATCGTCAAATCAGCTATATGTTATTACATTACATTGTCAACCAATTTACATATGTCATTTCAATCGATCACCTAGAAGTCGGTCAAATTTAACTCGATATTATATATGTACTACCTGTGCTCGCGGCTCCGCTCGCATGGATTACCGAATTATTGTTTAGGTTTTTTATAAATAAAGAAATGAGTGACTTGTGCAGCCCCCGCTTCCACCCGCCACCCCCGACGGTACCCGGCGTCAACCATTGATTGGTAATTGCGTTAGTGTGCGTCATTATTAGAAGATAACATATGTTAAGGCAGAATTTTGAAGTTGTACTTCTTTTGGCGTGTTAGGGAAAAGTGATGAGAGTAAATTTTTTACTATATGCGCGCACACCGACATACAAATCGACACCAAGAAGTTGATTGGTGAATGTCCCTTTGCAGAAAAGGCTACCAACATAGTAACAGTAAGGACATTTACCAGGTTTACATAACTTTATACCTCCATCCCTCTTCCTACTTGAGATCAAAATATTGATAGGGGCGTATGAATGACCTCATAAAATGGTATAGAGTGACTCTAAAAAACAGTTTGGATTAATTCGTCTTGAAAATCACTTGTTTAAAATTGTGTAAAAGACATCACGAAATGGACTAGGCATTCGTAATATTCAATAGTTAGTTTGATACAAACCATATTATTATCACAAAGAAATTATATATTAACAAAATGTTTCTATTATAATTTCTTATCGATTTGTATATTATTTTTTTTTAATTATATTTATTTATTTAAATGCGAAGTGATGCCATTGTGATAAGGATTTACTGGGATTTTAGGTGTCTGAAGGCTCGGTAGTGGCCGTTCCAAGTGGAGTAAGAGGAAACTAATAAAGTACAGCTGGACCATCCTCTTCTCGAAGCCACTAAAGGTAATTTCGACTTCCCTGTACTTCTGTTGTGGATAAAGCTAGAAGCTTGAACTTTCAGTGATCCAGAAGGAATTAGCTATCTTGCATTCTATTTATATCTATAGTTTACGAACTATTTCAAGGCCAAGTTCTTTAATATTGTCCCTGCCACACTACTTCGCCGATTATTAAAATTCTAAGGTACTTTTAGCATTTATACAAACTTAAAATTTTGTATTTATTTATAATATTTAGTCTATATAAGAAGTAAAAAACTACATATCTGGAAAATTCAGTCCCGATTCTTACATTTGAGTCATGTTTTCAGTGCAGTTGGTTAATTCACTTCTTTTTAAAATATATGTAATATAATATATGATATTATATACGCTATCTATAATATGATATGACATGACAACGAATTATGAAATGTATAAGTGACTTTGTAATTGAATACATACAGTGGTATCTGTTATATAAATAGATAGGGGATAGGTATTAGCTACAGGTAAGTGCAGTTAGGCACAGACGATGTACTCTTGAAAATTAAAGTGGTAAATAGGAAAATGAAGCTACAGACAAACGCACAATACCTACAAAAAGAAATAAAATCCAGTCACGTAAAATGTACAAAAATGCACGTCTCGCAACACACTCTTTTTTACCGCAAAACGTTGTGAGTTCTCATGTGGACCCAAATCAGTTATTTTGTTTAGCTTGTTATGTCCTTATGCTTCTGTAGCAGAAGCGCCTATTCGACAACTTTGTTGTAAATTGTTTCTTAATCAGTTACGTACAATACTTATGAAACAAATTTAATGATTTGACAATCGCATGCGGCAATAGCGGCCACCTAAAACTACCAATCTCAGCTCCTTAACTTGTTTAGATATCGCATAAATTAGTCCAGTTGGCGTCATCTTCAGTTGGGAATACTTTAAATAGTAAATTAATTTTATTTGACTATTGAAAAAGAGTGCTTTCCCAGACCTGCATTTGGGTACATTTTATGTTCTTGATGAGGTTGAGTTTGTTTAAAACGTACTCATCGTTTCTGTAAAGGTTTCATACACATCAACTGTTCATAGACCCATAAAAACCTCACATAATAAACGAATAAAACCGCGGAGGTCACGATTTTACATATTCCGTAGCCCTTGACAATTAACAGCGTAAAGTAGCGCGGGCGGTCGTTCACATCGCACAAGAAGTGAAAGTTCCATAAAACTGTGGCCAAGGCCGAGTGCAGGCCTAAAGACCGTAGATTACGACCCGATGGTGCTCTTTATTCCAATATAAAAATATTTGGTGACTTACAAAATATTTGTAAATTTTGATCACAAATAATTTACTAGAATCCCAGGGAGTTACATAAAAATATTAGGCGATAAGCGATAAGCGAGAGAGGCAATGTATTGATATACATTTGTTGATTTCTGCACGATCTCTTAAGATAAAGAACTTAAGCCAAATCAAACCACTTCCTTCGAATCTCGGACAATACGTTAAGTCGCCGGTGACGGCCTTGAGATTTCGACCGCATAGAGGAGTTAGAGTTCAATGCCCTCGATTCTGTAATAAACAGAATGAGAGACAAGTTGACGGATATCCTATAAAATATAGGTATGGAGTTCAGAAAGCATGTACGTAATTTGGAACTCGCCTTAAAGCTCATAATGGTAGCTTTTGTATAATTATAAAAAAATATTTCAAGCATTCCGACAGACGAACAAATGACTTTCAATATTGAGATAACATATTATATAAACGTAATAAGCTCATACGGCTAGTACAAAGCTCACGTCTCTACCTTGAACGATCACATTGCTACACTTAAATATACAAGTAAATGAAAAGAAAATTCATTATAAATTATTATTTTTTCAAATAAGGTGTTTCGAAACAGGTTTTCTGAATGCTTACATAATCCGTCGAATCAGAAAATACAAGCAAAACCGAAAAGAAATTCGTGAAGGTCATTATTTTTTTTTGCGATTATTGCGTATTTTTGTCATGTGTGTATTCATTACCGCATTAATAAACTTTATTCACGATCTAGGCTAAAATACATATTTAAATTGTTTATTTCTTTAGTTCAATATATCTTGTGGAGTTTTATACAATAGAAAGTCAGCGGTCATCGCAAATTTTCCCGTTTTGTGGCGTTGAGATAAACGACAAATACCTATGCATAGTAAAATAGAAGTAAAAATTCAATAATAAAGTGTTTTAAATATAGGTGTTTAGCAGACTGACTAATAGCTAGCGAAACATTAACAATGTGTAGATCTTGCTGACGTTGCAATGACTAAATACCGATTGTTGTGCAACGACTGCTCCTAGCGCTAGTTGCACTGATCATCGTCGCATGCGCGAAACGTCTGAAATGTTGACGAACGAAGTCAATTTGTTTTAGTGTCAAAGTAACTCTTATATTACAATCATTAAATTAGATCTTACAAAACAGTTTATAGGCGTTCCTATTTGTATAGTTTACAGTTCATAAATTTTAGTTGCAATAGTGTTATGTACAATTTAATTTCATCGAAAATCAAATCAGCGATGAGCACTAATATGTGAACGCAACGAAGATCTCTCACATGGTATTCCTAGATATATTTTTTAAATAACCTTCGAAAAGGGATTACTTTAACACGGATGAACGTAGCATATGTGATATGTGTGTGTGACGTAGTGATATGTATCTAACATAACACTGATAACCTTTTTATAATTATTATTGTTGTATTTTTTTATCATAATAACGAGCTCACTGCCATTCATATTATTTTACATATTAAATTTATTGGTGAATTTATTATTTAATAATTTCATTCGACTTATTATTCAATCATTCTTATTTTTATATTCCGTTTATGCTTATTGACATTCGTGCATAATCAATTCGGATACATAAACTTCTGCACATGCTAGTCCGCGGGACAGCAACCTTTTGGTTAGATGATCAATACATACTTGAAACTTCGTGAGTGGCTTCCTTTTGGCGCGTCTACCAAACTTTCTTCCTACTACTTTTTCCAAAAGTGCTGCGTTCTCAAATGCGCAGAATAGAAATATGCCGAATGCATGGATTTTCTTTTTTAATGAATAGTTGCTTATATTTAACAAGTTTACAAGGTAATTTAATAATAGATTGGATAAATATTTAGTTCGATAAAAATACTGCACCAATGAGCTTGTCTACCACCGCGGACATCCCGCAATTAAGCATTTTTGTTATTCCATACATACACAGTTAACTTTTGCTGTATTATTTGATGACTATTAATTTTATCAAATGGTCATAGTGTCCGACATATTCCTTGCTGGGTTGTTTCAGACCGATAGCATAAATATGACGTTATTATGAGATTATATCTTCGAAAAGAAAACGCACTTTATAGATTAATATAAATTATGACATTTAACTGTATTGTATGAAAAAAGTGATTCTTACAGTCAGTCATCTATAAAAATGTTATTAAATAAATGAATTTTTCATATGTACCGCAAATAATATGTACGTCATGTCAATTGCTATTGATTACTGCCTGTTGCCTGTAAATAACAAAACTTTAAGAACAATTTCTATAAATGTCGTAGAGAAAGTTTGGTAGACTCTCCAAAAGGTAGCCACTTACGAAGTTCCAAATATGTACTGATCATTTAACAAAAGGGTGCTATCACGCGGTACATTCTGAGTTTTCTTACTGCAGGCATATCAATATACTTAAGTCGTACTTTTGTTTCTTTCAAACGCCATAACTTTCTTTTGGTTTTTTCATTCAGATTTATTCATCTCTTTTTGATTAAGCTGATCGATTTCGTTACCAACTCCTGTACCTTGCTCTTCTGCAACGTAGGCACTACTTGAGCGTGGCAGTACAAGCGGCATATGAGTAACTTATTCCCTGTCTATATTCACAGTATTTCAAATAATCTGTGTTTTTGGTCTTACATCCGTAGGCTATGTAGAACTCATCAATCTATGACCTAAGAACATTATTAAAATGCAGGAATCGCAATATAGAAATTGCAGTGCCCTTTCATATTAATCATGCTATTTTCGGCATACGTGGATAGAGTTATCTAGAAATCATTCCCTTCTACTCTACCACAAGCTAAATTATTAAAGTAATCATAGGTATTAAAACTTTATGGCTTGGTATATGTCTTTCTATATCATAATATTAGATTGAGAACTTTTCAAATTTGAATTTTACTTATAATCTGCTTACAACTAACCGAGTAGATTAACGGTTTATTAAGTTTTATTTTCCTGTCAGGAGCTTTTCCCTCCAAATTCAGAAACAGTTAAAGGTTTTACACTAGCGTGACTGTATCTTATCGAATTGATTTCGTTTCATTTTTCTTGAGCTATACTTTTTTTAAGGACGTACACGAGTCGTACGTATGTAAGTGAGTGGTACATGAGTCAACTTTGTTAACATTATCAAGCTATATAATGAGGTTATATATCTTCCTCTTCACTTCGTTTCCCGCATTTTCTCTTTTTTCAACATGTTCATCATGCTTATCATCGTTCATAGCACCAGCAACTCAAACAAATAAACACTTCTACTCGTTCAATTGCTTATTACTATCATGATATGTTTTATGTTTCCCTGTTTCCCTTCTATCAAAATCTATAATTAATAAGTAATTTTTTGTCTTGCAGTTCACAGTTACTTTCGGTGACTTTTTTTATTTACAAAATCGTTAGTTTTGGTCACATTTCGTGTAACTTGCAAAAAAGTGGAATATCAATGAAGTATCATCGATTGTTTCGGTGTTTGTACCTACATCTACCAGACGATTACATTTACATATATTGTTATGTGTAGGTATGTGAAAAAATATGAGTAACCAAAAATGATTATCAGCATAATTTGTTAGGTACTAAAAACAAAAAGACTGCCCTGCCTTGACTTCTATTGGAGTCAAAACTACTTTTAATGTGTCATGACGGTCTTATGACGGATCGTATGGCGTATTATAGAGGATGATTATTTTAGAATCATAAATCAAAAGTAAAGACAGTTCTCTCATCGACAAACAGATATTAAGGGGAGACAGTTTTTTTTTACGATACACGACGTATATGTCATCTAAATTTTGATTTCTTTCAAAGCTTAACCAAGGCCTCAATCGGCATTAATTGGAGAAAGCTGTTACTCTTCCGAAAGCGCTGGTGTCTAAGAAATTTTTTTTTTTTTGCTATAAAAGCATTAACTACTCCTTGTATTTGCGTACTTCATCTAGCTAACTAACATACTCCTACCTACAAAAAATCTTACCCAAAAAAAATGCAAGCAAATGTTTTAAATGAATATAAACCAAAACTTTAGCATTTAAAAAGGTTTCATGCGTTTATGTGAATGTAGCAACTTATTTTATAAATTAAGCATATCATTCGAATATCATTCCATTCGTAACGCTCACTTGATTGTCTAATGACGATTGAGAAGTAGATTTAAAAAATTATCAATAACCAACGAAGTATTTATTAAATAAACAATCGGACACTGCCGCACAAGTTTGTTACCACGGCCGCTAACCCTAACACAAAAAATGACAAATCATATCGTTGTTATACGTGAAAGATTCCCGTAAAAGCCCATCCCGTCATCTTATTGCGTGTTAATCCGGGTTTTGCTATAGTCTGTGGAGCTTGTTTGACTTTTTAATATGAACTTATTCGCACATTCTTGTCGTAATCTATTTTTCATCACTAGTGACTAATCTTTCCAAAAACGATTCGCTTTCATTACATTTCAATAGAAAATCGCAAATGAGTACATGATTCATTAGATTTCAATCTGTGAACTCGTGTAGGACCCAAGTATAGAGCTTTTCAGTATATTCAGCTTTTTCAAATGGGTTAAAATGGTTTTGTGGTCGATGCCCAGCTTTTCAGCTATATAGTAAAAATTAATATGCTGATCTCGCTCTACTTTTTACTAAATGGCATCAGTTTCATCCGTAATAGGTAGACCAAAGCGAGGTTCATCTAAATTGCGAAATCAAAATTACCAAACTGAAAACACTTCAACCAGTTTTTTGGTACTCTTACTGACATTGCATTAGGTCCATTAATGTCACAATTTTTTTTTGCATTTTTCCTTTTTTTGTGATAAAAATTCAAAATGTATCGAATTTCTACGTTAGATTTACTCATTTAGGTGAACAAAAAAACGATAGAAAAATGGCAGAACACCGTTTTTACTCTCTATTTTTTTTTTCTAAATTGTCATCTATTTAATAATATCAAAACTAGCCAGATACAAACAGCACAATCAAAGCTGTAGACGGAAGATGAAGACGTGAAATGAATATTTGTATCATTAAAAAAGGTCTATTCGACAGGACATCTCTCAAAATCTTAAAGAAATGCATATTCATAAGATAGCTATCCGGCAAATAGATAAAAACACAATATGTTTTTGAAAACTTTAATAATTTTGCGAAGTAATTGTGATGTTGTAAATATTACAAGTCAATACAGAACTCGAGGGTTGGCACTTCTTTCATGTGATTTATGGCATTTCACGGAATTCAGTTATAAACATTTTTATAACTGTATTCCAAAAGAAATATTAAACGTAATAAACAGTTTAAAAAATGTAATAGAATTGAGCTAATGAAGACATCTCGTTATTGCATTAATTAATATACAGATAACATAAATGGATGGCAACTGGGAAGGTAGTTTTTCCCCACAAAGAACCAGCAAGAGACTTGTGAGCAGCGCTTTTCAACTTCCAATGTATTTTTTTGTATAATTAAATTTATAGATCTATAATCAAATTTATATGCCCATGAATATTTTTTCTCTAAATATTTGCAGATTGTGTCACCCCCTTTTTTAAACAAGCATTTAATAGAGGGTGTTAGGGGGTGGTAGAATTTGTATATTTTCAGAAACCTTATTGAAAATGTGCACAGAGAGCCCTTAAAAGGAATTCGTGTCTTTATGTAGTCGATTGTTATTTAACATGCAACACAGTTTATTTATACTTCTTGTATTGCATTCATATCTATTTTTCTTAAATATTTTTTTTTACATGTAATAACAATTCACATATAAAACAAGAGGCCAGAGTTAAAATCACAATTTATTTTATACCTGTTTCTAAGAGATACTCTAGCTCCCAGCCTGTAAATTTTTCAAACAGCCCGCTTTTGCAGCACGAAAATTCTATCAATATCTGCGGCATATTCCTACAGCAAGATGCCGTATTATATTAAGCTATAAAAGCAATCAAAATAGACTAATCTATTGTTTTGGATATCTGACAAATGTTTCATCTTTTTAACGGCGTATGTAGCAGAGCTAAATCTTTTTGTCAACATACCGACATGCAGATCTTTGTCTATCACTTATAAATGTGAATAAATCTATTTGAATGAGTATTTGAAAGAATTGAATTACATGTTATTGTTATGTAATTTTTGAAAGAAACAAGTTTAACCTACCTTCACCTTGCGGTTCCTGCGTAAAATTAGCAAAATGTTTACGTCAAATGAACACGACGTTACCTAACTGTCACAAAATAAATAACCTTACAATCTTAAGAAAGGAAGGAGTTTCAAAAGTCTTTTTAAAAATTTCTAAATAAAATATCAACGAAAATTTTGAACAAGACTTAAGACGCTGTCGAATCAAGTTCTAGTAGGTAACAGACGTGAACTATTCTACAGCTAAGAAGAGTTATAATCCCACTTAAATGAGTACGAGTGATCGGGAAAACGATACCAGTTTGTCGTTCACACTACGGACGAGCTCTCGCTGTTATATTAAATAGTTCGGCCAATAACACTAGATTGAAAACTCAACTCGGCATTGTATAGACAGAATAATTTTTGATAGCTCAGCTACACCACGACCATGATGGACCTCAATCAAATGGAAATATCTTGAACTTTCCAACTATAAGACCCTGGGTGGCAACGGTAACTATATAAAGTCCGCTTGAAACATTGTATTAAATTCGATGTACTCTTTCTGAGACTTTTACGAGTTGCTTGTCGTGGCTTTCAACTTTTATATTGGGAATGACGAGCCGATCACGAAAATCGTTAATCTCTGGTGGTCACTCGACCTGTTTCTCATACGGGACATTTTCACCTCTTCTTGGAGTCGAATCAATATGACAGCAAGCCTGTTATCGAGTCTGCGCTTCTAGTCGACGTACCTCCTTTTTCTGTCGACCGATTATCCATTAAATAACGAGCTCGAATTGTAAAAAGGGTATACAGCCCGCCTGCAATCTGACGGCAATGCAGATTGTAGTCCATTGTCGTAGCAATCTATCTAACGAGTATCGCTTAGGCCATAAAATAGTTGATAGCTACGCGATAGTTATTAGCTACTAGGGCTTGGTCTGATGGCAACCATAACCTATTTTTCGGCATAAAAAGTAAACAAATAATCATGTAAATATCATGACCGACATTGTCTATGTAAGTTGTCGAGATGACTTTTGAATTATTGAGGAATATTATGATTGTGTTTTAATGATATGATGATGTCATCGGTTATTTGATCTAAAAATTAAATGAAATATAGAAATTCAATAACCGTTCATATCAGTTTTTTTTATATTCCATAAATATATTATAAAGTACAAATTACCTATCTTTCCTTAGACAATGCACGTTAAAATTTAGAATTTATGATACATAAAATGGACAAAAATTGCCCAAATTAATAACGCCTATATACATGTATATATAGGTGTTAATAAATTTAGCAATTTTCACCATCTCGAATAAATAAACTCAAGCTTATTTCCCTCAAGGGACAGCCAAATAACACTTGATAAGGCACTTACATAGCTATTTGATGTTTGTATTTTCTTTTAGGCCCCGAATACAGTTTTGTATCGCACCAATCGTGTATATCCGTGCGTGATTTAGAACGTTATTAAATAAAATGACTTAATTATAATGCAATGGTAATGTTACATAAAATAATGGTAAATATTAGAAACTTAGAAACACTATACTCATATTGTTTCAAACAAAAGAAGTTATGATTGAATGCAGCATAAGATTGGGAAGCATGATTGAGTTGAATATATAAAATATTTGTCTATTTGAGTAGCGTTTCTGTATATATTTTGTAGTATGATATTGAAAAGAGAGTAAATCAACGTTTTGCGGTGATGAATGCGGGAAAGAAAATGAATAGGGCCTTGCTTGCCATTGCTAGTAGAAATTGCAATTGTTTGGATTGATTTCAACGCGAGACAAAATCGTAACATGTACAGATCTGTGGTTAATGGCAAAAAGGCGTAAGATAAGTAAAATCCATCACAAAATACTACATTATTTATTAATTTCAGCGTAATTAAATATGTAAATAATGTCTTTACATTATTTACATATTTAATTACGCTGAAATGTAATTCTTTAATTACATTTTTTCTTGCAAATGCAACATATAAAAGTTTGGAAAATGTTTGGTCCTCCAGGCCAATTTAAAAGCTGCCAGCTATCTATTAGGTTGGATCGCTCGTAAATATGTTTATTAATTTGTTTTGTAGATTTGTAGGCTCAAAAATGCAATTGTTTATACGTTTTTAAACAAATTGCAAAGCAAACTCAGTTAAACTATAGCTTTTAAACCATAAGAATCGTCAAGTTTAAGCTTGAATTATTTCTTTTCAGTAAATACTAGTATCAAATTTAATAGTTATTTTAATGAAAGAGATCTTTGATTTTTTTTTTTGACAACTGTAGCTCTCAAACTAATCAATACATTATTGATCTATCTGTTCGTTTTATACGTAAAACGCATTTGTTTATGGAAAGAGCAATGAATTAAGGTAATATTTTTTTTTATATATTCATAAATCAGTCTATGATACAGCATAAGCAAGTATGAATATTCCCAATAGTGCTTTTGATATATTACGCGGATTGTATAATTTATTTCTATTAATGGTTCAACTTAATTAGCAAACTCTATAGGAATCATATGACTGTCATCGGGTCAGAAGTGTAACTAATAAATCAAACTGCATTTTCTGTTTGTGTCATCCGTATATCTGGAGCACACGATGACATTGGCATTGGGATTTATTTCTTATTCATCGCAGAAAATGGAGAAAATTTAACATTTACAAAGTACTGATTTAAGTCTGTACGTATTTAATATTTTATTAAAATCACGTGAAAATGCAAAAACTATTAATTTCATTTTTAAATCAAAAACATTGGCTCGGTAGTCCCATTGAGAAATTTGTTCTCTCGAGGAAATGATTTGTGCGTTGTGTCGCAGCTGTTGCAAGGAAAAATTCCATGAAAAAGAACTACAACTTTCAAGGTATGCGCCGCCTTCGCCGCATCGCGTGAAATAAGGTCTCTACGCGCGGTAATCATTTAGGTGGGGTTTCGTAACGAATATACCGTGAGGCAAATTCTGTGCCATGTGGGCAACAGACCTTATGGACCTTTTACAATCACCGAATTAAGTGAAACACGTATGTTGTTAAATGAAATTAATCAAGTCCATATTTTTACATCACTACAGAATAGGCGACTCTCTACGTGTAAGTATTTTATTGCAGAACTTCAGTACTATTTATTAGGATTATGAAGAATATTTATGCGTATATGAAAAAGATTTTGTTATAAAAGATATAAAGATTCATATGATCATATAATTGATACAATAGTATGCGACTAAAATATTATATTTTCGTAAAGAAATTAGTACAAACATTTTCAAGGGCATTTCCCAGAAATATTTTGACATACATTTGTTTGGTGACTTTAATTTTGTTTAGCACCCAAACCATTTTGATTTTATGTTGATGAGACAGTGACGTCGGAACAAATAAATAGGTTCGGTTATTTACAAAAGTTCATTTTTGCTTAGAGGCTCCATACGCAGCGAGGGACGCTTTAATACACTTTATAAAATATCAGGATGCGTTTATGGATACAGCCTGCACTCCTCTATTGCTGTATGTTCAGTTGTTGTTCATTTTTGTCGTTCATGTACATTAAAGTTCACCTAATTGAGAACATTGAAAATTGAAAACATTTTTTTATTAATGTCTTTCATCCGATCCCCATAATTTGAAAATAACTTTAATTTATTACTTAAACTTATTTCGAGACATAAACAATTATAACTTCTAGAACGTTCGGCTTCGTAGATAGTTTCTCACTTCTTGGACGAATCGTTTATGATTTTATATAATAGAAGGAAGGAATGATTTTTTATTCCATATAATGTATTGTTCAATTTAACTAAAATTTTATATTGTATATCGTTAGTTGGGAAATAGATAAAACATTTAAAATGAAAATCAAAAGTCATTGAAATATATTTCAACAAAAGTCCACGTTGAATATCATCTCAGATTGACAATTATTGATCTGTTGGTGTTATTCGTAAATGATTGACTACTCCTACTACATTCATCATGAGAGACGCCTTTTCTTACCGCTTATACGGTAATTAGCCATGCATATAAATATTATTTTTTTTATAATATTTTATTTACACAATTAGGACGGCCCGCTGCGGGTTTCGCTACTCCTTTTAGTAACTTCGTTGCAGTAACCTCGATTTCGAGTGCATAGTACTAAAATTGTGCTTGAGTTACGCGCCCTTCGCCGAGTGAATGTTTTTTAATTAAACTTTTGTCCTATACTTACCTTCCGAATGTACATAGCAACGATATTTTAGTGTCGAATCGCGATTGCTTAATTCGCGCGTCTACGCATATTTGCTTAACTCGACGGACAGCAACATAACTAACTTCGCTACGAATTTCCTAACACAGGCAAATGTTTATCCGATACAGGCTCGAGTCCAATTTCGCAACGCGCGCGCAGCCGTGTTGCGAGAGCGGCCAGCGGTTTACATTGATACTTGTTATTTTTTTTTATTCGCAACGTTTTTACGGTACCAGTCGTATATAGGTGAATGGTTTATTCTAGGAAACTGCGTATTGCGGCGTCCGTGGCGCGCCTGATCACCGACCCCGCTGCAAGGTAGGAGCTCCGCGTTCGAACGCCAGCTAAATTAAGATTGTCTCTAAAGATATCGTAATTTGATTCCGGTGGCAGGTTTTGTTGTAATCATTCGGATTTACCGCGATCTATGAGGTATGAATAAAATGAGATCTAGCATGTTCGCGGTGAATGTCTCCGGTAGAAAGGTCACCACAATTTAGTTATTGCGTGAAATTTCACAACAAACATGTTCTTTCCTATTATTACTCGTAGATTGCGGGATTAACGTGTATAAGTAGAATAACCGCTGCTAACGTCATAAATAGTGCAATTGAGATGATTATTTTCTAGAATTACCTACTTATCAAAATTTCACAATATTTTTTTACAGATATATTAATAAAATACTTGGCATTTAATTCAAACAAAACTATCAGAAAAGAAAGAGCAAATTACCAAAGATCTATAGCTTTTAAATATTTATACAATAAAGACGTCACCAAACTTTTATTGCGCTTTTACAGTTGAGCGTCTCAACTTATTTTGAAAATCCTTTTGGGAATTATAAGATCGCGCGTTAAGATCAAAAGCTGGACTATTGAGTACCAAAAAATAGGAGATCTTTCTATTTCAAAAATAGGAATAGAATTCACTAATCTCCTGAGAGGCGAACGTCTCGCCATCACGCGGTGCGTTAGGTGTGTCAAAATTGATAAATAATAATACAAACAACGCAAATTAAACCGATTAAAAATGACATATTTTCGAATTATTACCATAGTAAAATCGTATGATATTCTATAACAAACAAATAATTTAGAACACCATAAAAATTGATTCCTCCATTAGACCTATTTATTAACTTCAAACATTAAAGACAAAACACTAACCGTTTCCGGTGAAGTTCTCTCCCAGAGCGGTTAAACATAAGCACACACACAACAGAGACCTTATGAGCAACATGTTGCTGCGCGCGGATCCAACGGGCAACTCGGCGCAGCGACTGGGCGCAGGCGCTCTCGGACTCTGGCAACGCGCAGCAGAGGGTCACGGCTCGATGCCCCGCTCCGCATTTCATAACGCGGTTTTTTTCTCCACGGTGCCGCCTTTAGCGTCACCCTGCTCTTACGAGATTTTGTGTCAAATTTTGAAGGTAGATCAGTAGTCTGAGAAGCAGTAAGTTTAATCTTGTTTTCCAAAAGATAACACCAGCTTTTAGCTAGATATAAGCGTAGATCGAGACCTTTGTCTTTGACGATCCCTCGACTTTAAACCTGATCCTAATCTCAATCTCCATCTTTCCCAGACCCCGACCACTCGTTCTTTTCTTTCTCTTGCGTTCGTTTTTTTACCTCCACGTTTTACTCAAAACATCCCTCTCCTCTTTACGTTTTTCCTCGCTGTCCTTCCCCTGTCTCTTTAAATTCTAATCATCCCCTTCAATCCTGTCCCTTGCCAGGCAAGGCGGACAATAAATACTTTCTTACTATGCATTCTACGTATACGTATGTGACGTATGTAACTGATTACACCTCTGTGTAATCTTAACTTTTTAGATTAACTTTTGTGTCATCCTAGTCTCGTTACCGGTCTTGATTTTTAACTGAAACACATTTGAGCCAACAAAAAGTATTGTTGTTTCAGATGTGTTTTATTTCATTCCTACTTAAATTTAACTACTTTTAAACACTTTCTTGATAAATCTTCCTCCAGCAATGTTTGAGGTAGTCATCGCTATATATGACGATGACTTGGAACATTGCTTCCGGAAAAGAAACTACCAGTTTTTGCCTAAGAACAGATGGTCAATGAGATTTTAATTTACATCAAGACAAAACATTCTATTCATGTCTTTAAGAGCCTATCAAAACTTCGATTTCAATACCGCACTAATAACTTTGTCTGTAAACAGCCTTCAACCCTTGCCGGGCAAGCGTGAAAGGCTAAAGTTGTATATGTGATCCTTGGAATTAAATGAAAAGATTGTATAAAAGCAAGTCTCGACAGAATGATAAGAAAATTGACAAACCAAGACCGAACTCTATGACTATAGAGTTATTATAAATATTTATTTCTTCCACAAAAGTTTAAGAACATAAACTTACAAACAATTTGTAACAATAGAAGTTGTTGTGGGGGACTGTTACCTCAGCTAAGTCAAACTTGTGTTATATGTTTGAAGGCACCCAGCCCTAAGCATCTCAGTAACGTGTGACACAACCATTTTTTTACAATTTTATTCAAGTATCAAAATTAACAATAAAAACAGAGAGATGGAAGAAAATGAAAACTTATAAAATCATACACAGGTTGTGTATGAAAATGAGAGTGCTCATATATGCGAATACGTGTATATTGTTTTGTTTTTATTGTGAATAAATTAACATAACGACCTCTTAAAAAAACTCTCCCTTAATGACGGTTATGCTTAATTTCTCATATAAGATGTATTGAACAATCCAAAACTATAACTACTAGCGATAGCGGTTCTGTGGTCAAGGTTAATTTAGGTTAGGTTAGGTTCGCGTTGCTTTCTGGTTGCTTTGGTTAGTTAAACTGTGGGTGAAGTCCTATGTTTCGCATTTAAAAAAAATCTAGGCTCAGTGGTTTCATAGATAGAGGTAAAATTCATTTTCAAAAATTTTTTTAATATTTTTTGAGATTTACATTTTCTAATGGTGAAGAAAACTATTTTTATTTTTCATATAAATACTGTTCATTTAATGAAATATATCACTCCTAATATTTTTTTGAAAGTTCTAATGTGCCCCCTTAGATTAACCCACAATATAAGAGTTCATTTATATACATTATATATTTGTAATTGGATCGCTTAACTCTATAATACAATTTTTTTTTCATTCAATATATTAAAAAAAAGATAAAATGACATAAAAGTGAACACAATAAAAAATCAACACTGCAATCTTTTTCTTTTGTATAAATGTATTTCTTTTTATTCTTTTTATAATAAATAAGGGGCAAACGAGCATGTGGTTCATTGGAAAGTAGATGGTCATCGCCGCCCATGAAATGTAATGATAGAACTAATATAGCGCACTAAAAATCCTATTAACTCCTAATATCTGTTTATATACGTAATAATCGATATACATATGTGTGTATATTCCCTGTGGATTCCAAAACGGCAGGACAAATTTTAGTAAAGCTGTAAAAAAAAATACTTGGATTAACTCAACGGGTGATTTTGTGGACTGGTAGTTGATAGCGATCGGATCAACAGAATTTTTCTTTGTTTATTTGGCAATTTCGCGTCATATTTTCAATATAAATTAATACATTTTTTTTCTTGGTCGTATCAAGACATTATAACTACAGATATCTGATGAAATTCCGTTGCATAACTGCCCCCCTTCAACACCAGAAGGCTATAGATAATTACTGCTATCCGGGCGAAGCCCCTGCTTCGCTAGTTTTTTATAAAGTGGATCTCTACAATACGGTCAAGATTGGTATTTTGATTATTTCGAAGAAATGACTGCAACGTATCTAAGTAATTCTTACTTCAACTGCAATGGGAAGTTAATAATATTAGTTAATTAAATAATTAATTAATAGATAATAAAAAAATGTGCTTGTCCTGCGCCAATAGTGTCCCATGCTAAAATTTAAATTTTGATTAACAAAATTTCTGGATGCTAAAAAATATAATTGTTAGATATCACTTTCTTAAATTGCATATTTTATTATTAATAGAATTATTATGCTACTATTTATAATGCTGCCAAAATAATATTAGGTTTACATGTAGATACATGTCCTTAGAAGTTGCTGTATTCGCTATTTATTTTTACTAACAGTTCAACAAGTTTAATCGTAATCAGATTTATGTAAATTAACTTT
This sequence comes from Eumeta japonica, assembly GCA_005406025.1. Classification (NCBI taxonomy): domain Eukaryota; kingdom Metazoa; phylum Arthropoda; class Insecta; order Lepidoptera; family Psychidae; genus Eumeta; species Eumeta japonica. The sequence goes on along the minus strand of BGZK01000803.1, from coordinate 240,271 downwards.
TAATGTTAAAAGCCTTCATCGTATGACATTTGTGTTTCTGTGAACAATAATAATCTTGTTAAAAAAATGACTTCTTGAGATTATCAAACTACGTAAATTACGTAATTTACGTAGTTTGATAATCGGCAATTCAAAAATAATGTACGTACATTATTTTTGAATTGTCAAACAAAATTTGTTGACATCAGTTCACGTCATTGTGTTTGGTATTAACTCCACGGTATACTTATATAGACAAGTAAAACTCACTAATGCAATACATTTCTAAAGGTTGAGTGTAAACACATATTAAATGCTGTCCCGTTTGCGTTTGCTGTTGTATTAGGAAGTTTGCGAGCTACACAGAACGACCGCTAGAGGCGCTGTGCTGATTATCATGCAAATCAGAGTAAGCTATAACGAAACGATAATGGTTAATAATTACAGTTACGATACCCTGTTGGGTAAATCCCTTAAAAGGTCAAAAGTGACCAAAAACCAACAACGTGACTGATAATTCATTTTGTTTTTTGCAAAACTTGTAATAATTTTCAATTAAACCGTACTAATACAAAAAAATAGGTTGTATTGGGAAATACTAACAGAAATGAAAACATAAAACTATGAATTAACAATAGCTTTTTTGGAATTCCACGTTATTTATTTCCATAGTATTTTATCACTATTGGTATTTTAACATCGTTAATCTTAACCTGATTTTCAAATCTATAGGCTTATGAATTAATTAAGGTATATTATTATATATCTAATAATGGTATATATTACATCATCTGGTATTTATTATAATGTATTTTTGTTTACATGAGTATATATGGACAGAGTCTGCTGCGCGCGCGCCGTATATATATGTTACTAATTACTAACTTTTGCCCATGGCTCCACCCTCGTCGACATGATGATAAGAATTTTTGTTTGGATAAGATATGCATAAAATCCGTTCTTGGTGAGTGTTTACGTCCCGATAAGAGTAACTATGGCGAATTTCGTGTCAATCAGACATATAATTTCAGAGATTTCGTGATTAGTTAGTTAATCAGTGGTATTTCGCTTATATGTATATCGGAAGAAAAAAATTTTTTCCTGTGCTACTCTTATGGGAAATCGAAAAGTGCGATGCGGACAACATAAATATTAATATATAGGGCTCATATTTTCAGAGGCCTATTTTAGCATTGAAACAAAACTTTTGAGCGTGGTTCCGAGCAAAATAATTTTTTTCCTTTTTTTTGAAATGCTCTAATATATAAACATATATGTATATAGATATACCAGCAATATAATCTATACTTTTACTTTTAATGCTGTCCAAGCACAAAACGTCACGCTTGAAGCTACAGATGTGTTGTTAAGATAAACATATTGATGATGCGTACTCTCAGTCAAAAAAGTTTTCTGTAAAAAAGTTTCAAAATTTTTCAACCAGTCGACTTTTAACTCTGTACTATTTTTATTCATCAAAAACAATGTCATATGCTAAAAAAATAAAACATAATTACATTATACTCCCAAAAAATATCGCAATTTAAAACTTTCAATAAAAATGATTTTATTAACACTATTTAACTAGATTTGTTTTACATTTCATAAAAATTTTCCAAATAAATTTTTTACTTATAAATTATATTAAATACCGAAAATCACAGGTTAAAAATCTCGAAAACATTATTATTTTTGAACGATTAATTTTAAAGCTCAAAAATATATACCAATAATAATTTGAAATATAAAAATCAAACAAAAAAGTGAAAGGTCTCATTTTTCAAATAAATCACCTTTTATAAATAATATCAAGACAACTAAAATTTAGCCGTTCATTTGAAAAAGACGATAACCTAAAACTGTAACTAAACAAATCTATAAACTTTCTTCAATACTGAAAAGTTTTGAAAAGCTTTCAATAGTTTCCCAATTATATCTACAGTCAACTTACACCTGGAGCGCATTAAAAATTTCTGGAACAAATGAGAAAAAGTTATTATGAATGTTCAAAAATTAATTTATTGTTTCTCAAAATCATCTCCGTTACCATAAATGCTCTTTTTCATACGAATAAATCAATTTTGGAAACATTTATGCCATTCCTCCCTGGTGACCTCGGAAATATGTTTTTCATACTCTTCGGCAGCCTCTGCTCGTGATGAAAATCGTTGACCACGGAATATATTCTTAATTTTTGCGAACAAAAAAAGTCACAAAGTGCCAAGTCGGGACTGTATGCAGAATTGCTCATAGGTTCTATATTTTTCTCCCTATAAAATATATTTGTCTGTTTGGCTGTGTGAGAACTGGCATTGGCGTGGTGCAAGACGGCTTGTAGTTATTTTTACGGAATTCTTTAATAATTTCCGGCAAACAAATGGTCGTGTACCAATCACCATTCATGGTACGACAATACACCAATGCAACAGTATCCACGTGTCCAGTTTCATTAAAAAAATAAGCTATTATTCGCTTGAATGCTTTATTTTGGGGTCATAGCAATAAATCCATGTTTCGTCACCTGTTATTATGTCCCACACCACATTTGACGCCTCTTCCTTGAATCTGATAAGCATGGCATTTGGAGCCTCAGTGAAATAGTATGGGATCCACCGCAAGCACATTTTTTCATACTGAAATAATTGTGGTAGGTCACATATTGTGCGCCGTATGATCGATACAGATATCGATCAAACGGCGCACAACATCGATGTTTTTGTTGTCCACAGCAGTGAACGGACGACCGTCATGAAATTCGTCACTGAGATTGACACGACCGTGTTTTAATTCTGCAAACCAGTCATAAATAGTCGTCTTGTATGGTGCTTCATCGGCAAAAGCGGTTTAAAGACGAACCAGACTCTGCTGAGCTGTTAAACTACACTTAAAATCGTAGAAAATCATACAACGAATATTTCACGACTTAAATGTATAGTGATGAAGACACACAATTTTTAAAATGACACCACAATGTAAAAATAATTAACAGTTAGATAAAAGAAACTGTACTCTACAGACAAAGAGTCACATTTTCAATATATTCGTTGTAATAACTTTTTAATTATTGTTTGTGAAAGTGGCCGGTAAAGAAACTTATAGTGCGCCCCGCGTACGTATATAAAGTATTGTGATAATGTATTAGTAAAAAAATGAGCAAGCAACACAATGAAACAATAAAAAAAAAATAAAAAAATAATTAAATATCAATAAACTAAACTTAATAATAATTACAAAATGTAAATGAAATTTTATTGAATTCAATTTTCAAAATTTCTAAAACATACTCAGACATTTGGTAGTAAATTATGAATTACTATTATTTTTATGCACCTATTCAACATATTCAATAAAAAAACACGATTAATGTAATAAAATTTGTCAACTCAAAAATTACATCTTATTGTCACTCATAGATTAATCAGTTTATAGCATTACAATTTAAAATTTTTGTACAATATAAAAGACAAATAAATATTTTAGGGTTTTACACTAATTATCAAAATTATTATAAAACACAAATGAATAATTGTAAAGTCGTATATAATTATTATGTAACTATTCAACATACTTAATGGTAGTGACTAATTTTGTTATTGCAAATAAAGTTATTCATTCTTCGATCGTTTAATTTTTCACATTAAAATTATTTTTTTAATCGATTACAAATATGTTATTTTTTTTCATAAGTTGGAAAGTAAGCTCGAAGGCCTTAAAACTTCCGATTCAGTATATTTTCAAGACTTTTGAGCTGAAAAATAGTGAATAGTTTCAGGGTTGGCCTGCAGGATCAATATATTTTCAATTTTTTTTCACGTCCTATACTGATGGCGAAGTGAACAGTATGGCATCTGTGAATATCCTTATAACGGAAGAAATTACAGGAAAATCTTTAATTTAAACCTCTCTAGTATTTTGGTCCAGTTTTTCATTTAAGCTTTATTAATTTGTATGCTGTGGCCAACTTGCTGGGGACGAAAATAGGTCGCCTCAATCGACGAAACGAGCCATACTCTCCAAGAATATGGACGTAAGGTAACAGCCTTCACCGTTACGTTTTGTGCAGTGAGTGAGAGTTGCTGTGCCCCACTCCATAAAATATTTAATTCCTTCCTAAAAGTTTCTAAAGCCACTCCTCCTCCATCGGATATCTTATTCTCTCCTAAAAGGCGGCCAAAGCACTAGAGACTCTTCTGAGATTGAAAGTGTCCGTAGGTGGCGGTAATCACCTGCTATTTAGTGGCTTGCTTTGATTTATTACATAAAAAAAAACTAATTTAACGCTTTAAGATGTCGGTTCCGGACGTCTGCAAAAAAATAATGTGACAGTGTACATTTATATTGAGGCGCAATACACAATACAATACAAGTACACTAGCATTACTCTGATTGCACTATTTATTAAAATTTGTGGCACTACGAAGCCCATTACTCATATACTTGCAAAAAGTAATAAGTCAAGCCTAATGGTCAAAGGGGAGCTGCGGTCAAATCGGCATGGAGCTCTGCAAAACATGTAAAGTAATATGGAATGGATGAAGCAAACTGTGGCATAATGCGCGACGGGGCCCAAGGTCGAGCGATTCCAGATTATAAAGTATTACGAAAGCTCTCGCAACGCGCGTCGTTGCGTCGATCCGGTTCTTTTTTATGAGAAATATGAACGCTAAACGATAAAGTTGTATACACACCGGGTCATTGGCTTGATGTAAAGTAAAATTAATTTATAAAATCGAACTTTCAAATTCCTCTGCTTGTAGAGAAGTCAATAAGGTTGCTGATAAAGAATTTTCAAATTTACAGTGTAAGATGTAATGATAATTTATAAAATTTTATTCGTTGTCAGTAGCCGTCAATTGTGTCAAATAAAATAACTTTTATAAAATTAAAAAAAAAAAGCTTTCAAGGGCCTATTTAGAAAATTGTTAAAAAAAAACAAACTCAAAAAACAACTATTTATCTTCGAAGTCTCCTTATAAGAAAAATATTTTCTTTTTGACTCAATATTTATCATTTCAAATTCATATTTATAGATTACATATTTATAGATCATTTTTCCTTACTTTAGCTGAGACAGATTACGAAAACACCTAATTGGAATGTGTTTAAGCAATTATTTAAACGAGTTTTTGAGGCTTTTTCTTTATTTTTATAAAAGTTATTTTTTTTAACATTTTTTAATTATAAAGTAATTATAACTTTGTTATTCATTAAAATACTTTGTATATCAAATCATGGCTGATAAAATTAGTCAGGAATCTCCTTTGCTTCTGTGCGGAGTACATGGAAAAGTTGTAATTCGATCTCGAATTTATTGTCCACTGGTAATCATTTCTTAGAGGGATTGCAATCACCAAATTATTCTTGTATAAATTATATACATTACTCTCATTTTTTATAATGTAAATATTCTACAATTCATATAGATTACATTTTCATTCCACCCAAACTAATTAATTAATCGTATTTGTACTGTTATCACTAAAGAGTTCAAATGTGTGCTTGCTAAGACTGTTACGTCGGAATTATATAAATGACTTCAAATATATAAGTAGATCAAATATAGAAGTAAATATAGAAGTTATTTCAATTCTGTGTATGGCCTTACTAACAGCCATTAAAGATTAGTTTTTGGCTACAAATCGCTGTACCATTCCCAAATCCTCACTATTGAGGTGTTCTGTGGCTTCCATTATCAGCTCAACAGCACGAAATGATGATTAGCAGATGCAAAAACTTGACTAACTATAAAAAGAGCTCAAATAAAATATACATGCCTATAATATTTGAGGGTTTCCCTCGATTTCTTGGTTTGGTATGGGGAAATAAATAAATAATCTTTGTCTCGGGTACCATTGTGACCCGGTGACCATTTCTCTAGTCAGCGAGAGAGACCGCTACCGTAGTATAAATACATGAGGAGAGATTAATGACAAAATTGACAATGTCTGCGAGTTAATGACAATTATTTACTCGATATTCCATAGGAGAGAAAACAAAAGAAAAAGGTATTTGTGGAGCCATCAAACACGGATTCTTCTATATTTATTGGTTCTTACGTTGATCAGAGTCTGTCAGAGTGTTTGTGTCCTGTAGTTGTAATGAGTATGTTAGCCCAAACCAGTTCGGGCTGATACCTGAATTGCTGCAAGTTTTTAGAGGACTTCTTGGGATGAGCGTCAGTTAAAACCAGGTGAGCCCTGAACTAACTATACCTCAAGCTGTTCGGACGCGTGCACTATGCTTTGATTATTCTACTTGCTCATTTTTTACATTCGGGTCGTGAAGCTTACCAACTTTTATTCGTTATAACTCTGTAGCCACCATTTTTTCATTATATTATCGATGCTGGCATAAAACTTTAATTCTTACTTAAGATAATTGTATTTAATTCGCTTTTTTATTATTTTTGTTGTGCAATAAGACCTTGTAGTTTCGATTTATTTACAATTATAAATTACGTAACAAATAGGCAGTAAATAGAAAAATATAGAAAGGGGACGAGGGCTGATGCCCAAGTGCACAAGCTGCAACTGACAGAACAGTGGACTGTTGATTAATAATTAATAATTGATTTAATAAGAGATCATATGAAACTTAGTAAGGAAAGAAATATTGAAGAACCGATCAATAATATATTTGTAGCTATTGAATGTCGGAAATACATTGGGCAATAAATGAAAATATTATTGTGTTTACTTTTCTTTATAGATTTAAAGATATTTTCAAAAATTTTTAATTATTGGGAAGACTATGATCTCTAATTTTTTTCTAAACATGGACAAGTTGTTCAACAAACAATGTTCAACAATCCACCTGGTTCAGATCGCTTTTGTTGGTACCGTTTATCCGAACTGGTCCATCTAAATTAACTTACTTGTACAACATACCACGTAACATCGTATGACGAGACACGCGCGTCCTTTAAGAGGCGTGTTTTAGAGTTCGGTCATAGTTTGTTAATAGTTCGGTCATAGTTTCTACGTTGACCGGATTCGTGTTAGAAATTTAACATGAAAATTGTAGCGAACCTCCTAATATTTAGCTTCCAACACGGCGAACGGCAATCGAAACTTTAACTGCGCTCGACTCGTATGACATTAATCGCTGCAGGCTCGCGGGACGGTATTCGTGTCTTCTACGTTTAAAACGGCTAAGAGATTTAGTTCAAAAGTAATTCGCTATAGAGAAAGAAAGAAGTTCAATTATCTGTCGAAATATGTTTGTGCAATGTAGAGTGCACGATTCAACGTGTTTATTTCATCGATAACACTTATGCAAATAATAAAGGATGTTAAACGAAATATATTAAGTCCGATTGCATTTACGTAAAATAAGTATTTTAAGTAGGATATTTTCGTTTTAAATATGTTTTATGCCAGAAATTAACTCAATAAGGTCGTCAACGTCAACGTCAACAACAATACACCTTTATTATATTTTTAATTACAAGTGAGAATATTATGCATTTACTGATTTAAATACTGATCTGTGGTACCAAAAATATGTTTATTAAAGGCGGTTTATTTGGGAATTATTTAATGTGCAAATACCAATTGAAAATCTTAAAATTATCTCAAGGCAACTTACGTAATTGAACTTCATTTTTAGTAACAATAATACATAAAACGAAGCTGCTATTTGATTTGCTCTCTAGTTGAACTGTACGTATCACAAATTAACTAGTAAACTATATTTATAACGACATATTAGTACAGGTCGATAAATGCTATCTAATTATTAAATATAAAATTAATTAAATTTACGTAAATGCAGAAGACATCGTTTGCACCAAAACCTATTTTCAGAGACGACAAATCCTTCCCACGAAAAGTAAAGTTATCATTATTGAGGCTTTCGCCGAGCCTCAGTCGCCCGACGCGAGTTGTACCCGCCGTTATCTCTGGGGCCGTGCGGACGCGCGGGCCCAACATCTTTCTATTTATGCGCTCAAGGTCGTCGGGTCACGGCCTCCTCTTGATTAAGATGATATGTGCCCAGACTTCTTAGGATTCCTGGTAACTTATCTCATTCTGAAAGTTCCAGGTACAAGTTGAGGACATCGAAGTTAATACGCGTGCGGTTCGTGTTGATTCATACTGGAATTTATTATGGGTCAATGTGTAAAAGATGGATTTTTTAGATGATTTCGGTAATTATAAATTTTATTAATATTGATAAATTGAACCTCACTTACTATTTTATTTTGTAATAGATAGAATAATACCTCATCAAAAGACCTCAGTTGATTTCACATATTTGTAGTAAAAGCATCAGGAATAATAAAAAAGTTTTAAAGATATTCCATTATAAAACAGTGAATAAAATTATTTATTCTATTCCGTTCAATATGTTGAAAAAAAGCGTGTTTTTGTATACTTCAAATATTTATAAAAGCTTACAAAATGTAATTTACTAATTCCTATAGAAGTACGTGCGTGCCACTGAACTTTTCTCGGATTGAAAAGAAATATAGGAGAAACTTCGCAAACCGTACGAGAGACCCGTCGTGTGTCGTCGAGTTCAGAAATTAAAAAAAAAACGTTTCCGTCCAATAGACAACATAAAACTTGATCAAATTTCAATATCTTCTTTAAATTTTGCCCACCAAGATTAAATTTCACAAAAGCTTCAAAGAGAAATTGGAAATGGAGCTTAGTTATATAAGATTATTGATTTATCGTCAGTTCGAACAGTAACGTGACTATCAAATATGTTATATTATCTAACACGAATACCAAAATATAAATATTAAAACCTTTTGGCGTAATTCCCATCGAACGGGTGGTTATATTTTGAATAAACGATGGTTATATTTAATACTAGCTTTTTCCCACGGCTCCGCCCGCGTGAATATCCAATTAATTATTTCATTTTTAAAGTGAAACTTCTTTATCGGCGTACGGGACAAATTTTACAGCAATGTAACGTTTTTCTGTTACGCGCCATCTTTATTTCTGGGTAACATTTTTCCGTTACGCGCCATATTTATTCAATGTTATTAATGTCATCGTGGTATAAACATAATTGTTACTAAGACCACCTGTCACATATACTTTCTGTCAACATCCTAGATCTATTTACAGTTTGTATATATTACATTTTCCTATTATCTAAGTTGAAACCTTTTCCACCGACATACATGAACTATATCTCACATTCTTTCATTGAGTGACTCGATTTTATATGTAGCGTTCGATAATTTTTCTACAATTCTATATGGCCCTTTATAACATCGCATTAATTGAAAAGTTTTACCTATCACCCTTCTAGGTACATACACCATTACCAAGTCTCCTACATGAAACTCTGAACATTTCTATTTCTGAAACTCAGTAGTGACGTGAAAAATAATATTTCAATTAAATGATTAGCGAAAAAATTTTTATAAGGTTATTGGCAAAAAGAATAAAATATATTTATTCTAATTCCAGTGAATTTCTAACAGAAGTAAGTAATTAAACCTTTTTTCTAATACATTCAACACGTGGGTGTGATTACGGTATTTATTTTTTTTAAGGTTATTTCAGGTTAACCTTAGTTTTTGATTGTAAATATCAGTGAGTTAAGCCATTAATTACAAAAATATATAATAACGATAACAATAATAGTAATAATTCTATTATAATTAATGAAATGCTATAATCTTAGTAGCAGAAAGGTGAAATAATTGTATTATTTTTGTATCCATGTCTATGACAATAAAAGCCTTTTGCATAAACTTTATCTAATTTAGCTTTATTCAACCAATTTCTGTGAAGTTGTAAATAGTAAATCATTTTTCGAAAAATGATGTCATAAAGAAGTTTCACTTCTTGTGTGTACACTATTACACACACACTTTTTTTTTTACATCGACGGACCAAGCCGTCAACCATGATCCCAATGTTGTTTCTTTTTTTGATTTATGTCCCGCCTTCATTTTTGACTCTAATACTGGTCCCGAACTTTGATTTTGATTCTGTTCAAAATATACGTAATTCCCCCGTGACACCAACCGTATGGACATACAACGAGTTTTTTCATCTCTTATATCGACCCATTTTCGTCTCTTATACCACCCGTGATCCCAATATGGTACTAAACAGATATCTTGGCAACTTATCAATGATCTATCAATGATGTTAATTTTTTTTTCCAACATCCAATTGTAATTAAATAAAGTGTACTTATCACTTCGGGTAAAGTTTAGCCGTCTGAAAATTTATTTAGTAGTTTTCGGTGATACCCTATTGGGTATCACCGAAAACTATTCCATTGAATTAGATGAAACGTAGCTTAGATGTTAAGTTGGATCCCAAACTACCAAACTGTAAAAATCTCAACAATATCCGTTCAGAGGTTTTTCCGTGATTATGTAACAAACATACAGATAGACAGACAGATAAAGAAAAAATTCTAAAAACTGTTGTATTGGCTTCTGTTGCTCCAGTAAAGACCCCATATATCAGTTTTTTTTCTTTTTAATATCTATGTACAGACATTGGCTTGTTACAATTTTATTATGTGTCTATACATAACTATAGACTTAAATTTTAAGTACAACCATTAGCTGTTTGAAAATATTCTAATATTAATTACGACATCGGTCAATTTTGAATCGAGTGTTGCACACTGACCGAGTAAAAAAGCTTTACATACGTAAACGTGGATATTTAAATTGACCAAGTACTACTAGAATTTGTACGAGGAATTTTGTTTGGTTCTATCTAAAATTCTATAATATTTTCAAATTTGTCATTTTTTTTACAAAACGAGGAACTTTGTTTCAAAAGGTCTTCATAGTCTTTTCTCTGGAGATCTCGATATTTTTAACTAATTAATAAATTTTCATGAATTGGATAGATACTGCTTTCACTCAGATATTCGTAAGTCGAGTTTTCATCAGATCTTCACGTTTTAAGGTCTTACGAATCTATTTTGGTCATTTTCTGAATGTTGCCTGTGTGTTTATGCGTACCCACGTAAGTGCACATATGTTGTGTGTGTGTGAAAAAGTGCTGGCCCGCAATGGCAAAAAAAAGCTCTGGAGGAGGCCTTTACTTGAGAGGGATTCCAGTGGAATAATAAATTAGTACCTACCTATTTAAAAAGTAACTGTTATTATTTTTATTGATATAATTCAAAAAAATATTAATTAATAGATACCATTTTTTTGTTGGCTTTGTGTAAAGGTATATAAAGTGTTTTTCGTTCTTCGTGTTAGTAAGGTAAAACTGAAAAAAAAGCCTTTATAACGTAATGCAAAACCGGGTCCAATAGCTTAATACGTTTTTTAAAACATGCAAATGCTGATAATAATATATGATTTTATTAAGCGGTCACTCATCCAGCAGCTGATCTGTCGTTATAAATAGATTTGTTCATTGTAAAAAGTATAGAGTTTATACATGCCCTACGATTTAAACCTTTTATTGTATAAAACTGTGAAATCTCTTCTATATATAGAATTTACAGTCTTCATTGCAAGGAGATCGTATAGCTAGAATTAATATGTAAATTTTAAAATTGTTTGTCTATTTTTATATTTCTATATACCTACTGTATGTATTTTGAGCGTATTGATATGTGTATATATTACAATTACAATAGAAATAATAATAAAATATTGATAAAATAGAGAGCTACAGTAGTGACACTGATACGTTACGAGCACGTAAGCTTGTTGATGATATCCAATCCGAAGTAATAAAGTACCAAAAATATACCGAATCGCTTTGAAGAAAGACTCTTCTTTGATGATAATGTGTTCACAAATACGTATTTGTACAATGTACATCTATATATTAAATCATTTTATTTTTAAGATAATTTTTTATTTAATAAAATGAGAAGTTTATTTGTAAACGTAATGAATACTACTTTTTAAAATCTATAAACAAACAATTTTATTACCTTTGAAGTGAACGGGTCATAGTTCCGTCCGACGATCTCCACTTAGTCAACGGCAGGTCGTATTAAGTTTCGACGTTTCACTTAACCGAAGTTGTTTTGACAACTAGTTATATATTATTGATCCCCAAGGGCGGTTTGCGTTGGAGAAGTACTTGCTGTCTTTTAGGATACCGCATCTAGAGAGTATAAAACAAAACATTAATGTGGCATGAATCCTTTATATATAAATTCTATTGATGTAGAATTACGAGATTTCTATCAGATGGCACTAGCATATACATAACCAAAAAAGGGTATCGATAACTTGCAGTCTGAGATTCTGTACTAGAAATATATACTATGACCTGTAATTTGATGATGACAAAGATTATGTTTTGTTAGATAATAGACACATTGATAAGTAGTAAATGCGTTGCCTTGGTGAATAATGTGCCGATCTTGTTAAATAATTCATAATCCGAGTTTTTGGTTTTTTATTTTTATCTCCTATACTTTATCAATGTATCATATAATTTTATATTTTTCGAGTAAATAAGGATACATTTGAGTAAAAAGATGAAAATTTTAAACTATGACAAAAAAAAATTTTTCTAAGTTTTTTAATTTTTTGACTAATTTTCCATAGTAATGTATAATTTTTGTACATCATCAGAAATAAGAGATTTTAATGAACAAAAATCGCATCTGCTTTTTAGAAAGCAACTTTTTGGACGTGAGTTTTTTTCGATTGAAAATATGGTTACTTTTTCAATATAATATCAAAATAAAAAAAAATATATTTTCAATAGAAAAAAATAGAGCGTGTTTAAGATATAATAATAAGGTAAACTTTCACCAAATTTCGAAAAAAATAATTTTTGGGAGATATAAATAAAGGTCGGCAAGGGTCGCCCTAGAAAATCCTATGTAGATCACATTGGTGGCATATTAAAAAAAGGTCAAATTTTAAGCACCCGGAACCGACGAGCTTGCGTGAAAAGATCGATGGATGTCGGTGAGGCGAGAAAGATGTGCAAAGATCGTACCATGTGGAAATCTATAGTCTCTGCCGACCCTCCTGGGAAATAGGCGTGAGTTTATATTATTATTTTAATGAAAAACCAAAAAATTAGTTATTTGGATTTTTTGCAGTAATTTTTATGTTATGTGGAAAAAGTGTGATGCGAAAAAAGATTTTTTAAATGTGATAGGGGCTTACTTTGTTGTCATTTGAAGTTGTCATTTTCGAAAATTGGCCACTTTCATTTTGAATAGGTATTCGACGAATTCGGCATTCAAATGATAAATGCAAAAAATAAATACAGATTTTATTGACCGTTACTTTTGTTTCGAAAATTGTATTCAGGTACTCTCAAGTCGCGCATAAATATGTATAACGTGACCTTTATTGATATTTTTTTAAAATACCATTAACCGACGTAATATCCTAGTTCGGTATATTCGGTATGTGACAATTATGGGATAAATATTAGAAATTCTATGGAAATATATAATAGGAAATTGGGAGAAACGTGAGCTATTAAATTTACTACAATAGTATGACTCTTCCTTGCCTTTAGCGGCCGCTTGTGCCGCGATGTGGCAACAAAGGCCAATATTATCATTAAAATTTAGAATAACAGTATTTATTAAACACGAAAAATTTGCCAAAACCAATTTTTTGGCTGATTGTGTCGTACAGTATGATGTAATGTCAGTCAAATGATCCCAACTTTATAATTTTAACAAAAGTTTTGGTTGTTGCAGCGATCAGGCACATCATACTGCTCTAAAATTGGTTTTTATTAGAGATTTCTACATTCCATATTAATATTACAATAGCATATAGCTTCAACTCCTCGTGTAAGCTTGTAATGTATATTATTCCATTTTTACATTATTATATATTATAACATTCATGGACCTCTTAATATGATATATACTTAAACGATAAGTCTTAAAGTCATGTTATGAAAATCTTGCAAGATCTTTGACCTGAGCGGCTTCAGCATTATAAAAATATATAAAAGTCAAGTATGTAACTGAAGTATCCCTATCTCCTATCTGGTATACCTCATAAATTAGGATGCCATTCAAAATCCATCCTCTGCTGACGGTATTCGACGAGTTATTTTTACTTAGAAAACTGAATTTCGCAATTTTCCACTGTCTCGTAACACTAGAATTTCAAGTGAATTTATAATACGATACTCTTGCCACCAAGAATATCGTTTCTAAGAAGCAAATTTTTATAGACTATGGTTTACACTTACAACGTCCTCGGCTATTTGTACTGATAATATAGTAAACAGTTGTTAAAAACTGGAAAAAGCTAAAAGTTTAAGTGCATTAAAATGTTCTTAATAGTTCTTATTACCGAATGAGAAAACAATTTTACATAAAAAATGTTAATATTATCATTGTAATGAATTTATGCGACAATTATTGCTCTGAGTTTAGAAAAATTAGAGAATAATTATAATACCGGTACGTATAAGACGAGAATTGTTCTCGTCTTATACGTACTGGTCTAAAGGAAATCAAACAGTAAAAGCAAAATTAAGTAGTAAGTTAAAAGCACCGATAAGACAGTTATAGTTACAGGTAAAATGTTTTATGTTTAATAGCATAACTGTTTCCTACGCACGGCGTTGGCGCAACAATTTTTTTTTATTCAGTATTGTACCTATGTAGATCACGAAGCATTTGAACTCTTTTGTTAGTACAGTATAATACAGCATATTGGATTGCGCTCAAGCGATGTCCCAGCAGCTTCATAAAGATTACAAGTAAAACTCACTTTTGAATAAGTTAAATTTTTCGTGTATTATGGTCTCGTTGTTTCTAACCGACTTTATTCTTTTTTTCGTTTTAAATTTTGAATTATGTTAGGCGATTTTCTACATTTTGTGCAAATAGGAGATATCGGGTTCCCAAATTCGTAGAAATTTAACTATTAAATAGTTAATTGCATACGTGAGCAAAAAACACTCTTGATATATTGTAATTTTTATTACCTTAAAATGAAATAACTTTATTGTTTCGAAGATCAACACATTTTGTCCAGAAACAATTCCATATCTCGATACATAGTTATTACGAAAACGTTCAGGGTTTTTCGGAAGTGAGTTTTTTCCTCGTTTTTTTTTTTGGAGAAATTCATTATTCCCGCTCGAGTCCTCCGGCTCCCATAAAAGATATTCCGAGAGCAAAGTTTGTATTGGCCAAATTGTAATTTTACTCCATAAACATTCCAGAGCTCATGATTTCAAGGGTTGCTTTCTGGGGACGAATCAGAAGAGATTTTATATCTACCTATCCGTGTTATGGCTACACGTAATGGGGCAGTTGACTGACTGGAAATGTTGTACTTGTTAATAAAATATGAACTCTATAGATCATATTTATATCGTCCTAGAGGATTGAAGTTTTACTTTAAAGTTTTATTCGACGCTCTTACGAATATCGCAGCGACATTTTATAGGTGATAATGACGAATAATTATAAAAGTCATAACATTTTTTTTAATATTATTCAATTGGAAATTCAGTTACAACTGAATTTTGATTCCGAAGTTCCGCTTTTGATCCCGAATCCCGTATCGAACTAAATATATTCCGAATCTGATCCCGCTCTTGTACCAAGTCCCGTTCTCAATTCTAATCTTGGTACCGCTTCACATACCTGTTCCAGTCACGTTCACACCGATTTCAATGTTGGTCTCGTTTGCAATTTCATCTCCACTACCGGTTACTTTTCTGATTTGTGTAAAGCTGAGGCAAATGCTAGTATCAAAATAGAATTCCGGCGATAATGTAGCTTTTCATGATTGAAAGAATTTGGAAAATCTGAGTATTCAAGTTGAAACTTTTAATCTATGTTACTAAGGGAGCTTCTTATTGGTAGAAAAAATGTTTAAAATCGATTTAGTATTTCGTTTGTTCAATAGTACAAAAAGGCAGACGGAGTAGGGCAAACGTAAGTTTCTCTCTAACTCAACGACTTAAAAAAACAGTTCACTTTTTTGGATCAAGAAACATCGCCTTCTTGTATCGTTTCAACCAGCAACAGAATGACAAAGTTACCTAACGTTAATACCTTCCAGCCTTATTAACTAGCACAGTGATATATAAGAGCAACAAAATAACCGCCGCCCGAGAACTATACATAAGTAAATCACAGTGGAAACGGCTAATACGCTCAGAGTGGGGGGATCCATGTTATTTTTCTTGATGGCCGAGGAAACTTACATAGGCTTTATCCCATAACTTTGGCGGAGGCCTCATCCCGGCTTTGCGGTAATTGTATCTTACTACGCCTATTTCTTAGCTTAGCTTTATAAACATTTCTGTGAGGCTATCTAGTGTTAGGTCTTGTAAGGTGAACGAAAATAAGAAATTTTATTGTACTAGCACCTCGGTGAAAGTCGAATATATATATTAATTTAACTGAGCGATGATAACTATCTAGTTGAAGGCACGTTCAAGTTCTGAACAGAAAAATTGAGTATTTTTTTTATAACTGACGCGCAAATCAAAACATCAGTCATCATTGCATTAGCGATAAAAGACGATGTAATGTGACCTACATACACATCGTTGACGATTTAGCTGCATCGTCAATGCCGTGCGCATTTTCCGACTTGACTGGGTACAATTTCAACCTTAGCAATTACGAACTGATATACTTTTCTAGAAGCTCGTGGCTGGCAAAAATCTGGCGAAACAATACAAGCATATTAGACATTGTAGTAATTTTTCATAATATTACCACATTATCTAAGTAGGTAGTTTCATTTCGTTGTTCAATTCACCCGTAGTCAGAATCTAATGTCCGGTACTTTTGGTTCGAGGTCAATAATCACTACTTTTGATCGCTGAGTCGCCGTGGTCAATTTAAGTACTAGATCAAGGGTCAATCATTAATAAAATGACCGAAACATAAAAAACTGAGTTAAGTGATGTAAAATTTGTTCTCTGTTATGATTCCATATCATAGAATACTGTAATAAAAAACAAAGAATTATTATTGCGGCAGAATATATAATATACTTATGCTAAATATTTTTTAATTTTGCCTTGTTTCTATCATGAGTCGGTATAGATATATATAAAAAATCTTAGAGTACTAAAAATAAATATTATTGATTTATAAAAATATTTTCAATCGAAATATCAAATGCAATTTTCTCGTATCCAATATAGGTAAGTGCTCAATTTTTTTCAGATATACACTCACCGCACCGGTGACCACGTCTGGAGACGATAGCTTGACTTTCTATCTTAGACACGGTGTAAGCAATTAGATTTAAGTTATAAACTCATTGCTCAATTCGCCCGTAGTCAGTATTTTAAGTTTACTTGGTTATTGCTTACTCTCGTTGAAAGTACACATGTTATAGCTATGTATTATAATAAATATCGAGAAAATAATAATATACATTTACAGTTTGCATTTGAGCTTCAGAAGACTCTAAACGCAATGTAGTTCTGGTTATAATTATATTGTTATCATATTCAATATAATTAAAATACATAATCCAAAAATACTTTCGATACCTACAAACATTAGTTTGGCCAACCGTTTATTGACCTTCAGACGACTTGAAATGACCTGGATATATTTTGGTCTCATTTATAAATACATAATGCTATTCGTACTTTTCAAGGGTTGTCAAATGTAATAGTATTAGAACAAGTACGTCTATCTTTTAACTTAAATCAAATTGGTGATTTATAGATTTACAAATACAAATCATATTTTTTTATATATCTTTAAATATGGTAAAGGCATGCCGTGCTCGAATTGGCTGCAGCATGGAATAAGACCGGCTCGATCGATGTAATACAACGCTCTCACATAATATAGACGTGAAGTAGCAGCTTTCGATGTTCTGTTTGTCCTGTAAGTGAGAGTTCCGGTTGTCCTCTCCTCACCATCAGATATTCCAGTTCTTTCTGAAAGTTCCGGTGTTAAACTCTCGTCTCTATCAAATATCCTATAAGCTCACGTTTATACGGCAGAGGAGTAGGCAGAGACCACAAATGCACATAAGACACGATCTTTGCATATTTCTGTTACTTCACTGACATCCATCAATGGCTTCATGCAAGATTATTTGTTTCGGATTACTTATTTTTGAAGTTTGTGAAAATCATCGGTATTAGGACAGTCTGTAGAATTTTAATATTGTTAGATGAGGTTAGGTTAGGTTAGATAAAATATGAATAATTTCATACTTTAAAATTACTGTGGTAAAGCGATATTGTGGTGAACTTGGCTGCATCAAGAAAATGGGTCCGCCCGACCGGTGAAATACCATTCTCTCAAAGAATACGGACATAAAAAGTAGCAGCTTCCGCAGTTGCGTTTCGTCCAGCGAGTGAGAATTCCGATATCCTACTTCCCTTCTCCCCCTTCCCGAACCCGAATCCGCACTGTTAGATATCCTATTGCCTGACAAGAGAACAGCAACGTGCTGGTGATTCCTCTGGGGTTATAAGTGTCCATGGTTAGCGGTGATCATCTACTATCTGATGGCTCGTCAGCTTGTTTGCTCTTCGAGTGTGCTATGGAATAAGTTTATATTAAAATGTACAGTCCGTCAACTAGTTATATATATAACTTCTTTTCTGCGTATACTGTTTACCTATTATACAATTGTTAAATAGTAGGTACACGCAGAAAATATATTGACGAAAAATTAGTAAATACACGTTTTAAAAATAAAACCGTGTAAAGTATGTAACTGATTGGTATAGCAATTGATAAGATGATTTTAACAACCGTATTAAATAATACGGTTCTCCACAAAAGAAGTCATAAATTAATATGCTCGATAAACAAAACGATTATCAACTGGACAAGCTAAACAGAATTTCTAATTCAAATCAAAAACGATAAATTTATTATTTATTATTGTTGTTTCATAAGTTTTACAGCAAAATAAGCTTTAATATTCGAAAGAAGGAAGTTGTCCCCGGGAAGTTGTCTTAAACTCGCATCGCCTCTAGATATCGTAAGCGTGGCACTGAATTAAGTAACAATCGTGAAATTTCTCGCAACAGCCGAAACAAAATTTTATTACAGGAACAACTTTTACGGGAACTCCTCCTACAATATTATGATAGGTACCTGAGAAATTTGTTAAGACAAAAAGCTTTCTATATTTACAAGGCAAGACTTGTGGCGCTTACAAGTATTTTACTGACGTTAATCACAGAACAGACATCACAAAAGGGTTCGGTGTCTTATTTGGTACGTATTGTGAAGAAACTACTTTTCCCATACATTTCATATTCATCTTTAAGCAAACTATCAATTAAATTAATGAGGCAATTGTGACTTTAACAAGATGCTCAAGGATTGTACCTTGTGTTAAGTCTTATACAAAATAATTAATGTATAAAATTACATTAATCACATTTAATTTAGAGAACGATTTTTTGACTAATTTTCTGTGAAAGCGTTTTAAGGCAAAAGAGAGTTGCGAGCGACCAGATATAGGTGTTCAGTGCCACATTGGGACAGTCGCAACGCCAAATCCATAGTTCTGTAAATAATATATAATTAATAGTTCTATAAACTATTTATCGGACTAAGCCTAATAAGACATTAAGACTATTTTACCTGTTCGATGTGTGTCAGTTTTCTGGAATCATCAAATTGTTTTATTAAGATTTATTTCAAAAAAGTATAAACTCAAATCTTCTATGTAATAATTACTACTATTTTGTTTGTCAACTAAAAACAAACTAAACTAAAAATAAAACTAATTTCAATAGTATAAAATACTATTGTATATTATTTTTTTTAAAGCTGCCTTTTTAATTTTTACTTCATTGCCTTGAAGCATACATGTTAACAGCCGGGTCGCTCAATCAGTAGTAAACTTGCGCGCTATGCTGGAGGCGTGGGTTCTGTTCCCGCACAAGAGAACCATTTAATTGATTAAAAATTAATGTTTGTCTTTTGATATTTTTGTGCCTTGAAACTCGTTACTTTTATCTCGTCTGTTGTCATTGCAATGAAAATAACTTATAAACTATTAAAGATACGACAACAACACTTGAAGTCTTTTTTATTCACTATTAATCAATGAATTGTTATTTAATTAATAGAAATAGAAAAAGAAAAAACATTCTATTAAGCATAAGAACAATGTGGAAGTAATAAAAAAGCAAAAGCAGTCTTATAGTCAATGCCGAATCGGTTCTAGCCGAGCACAACACCAGCGCCGGGCTGTGGCGCTGATTTTCAGCTGGAGCCAGTTAGGATTTACGCGGTTCCTTACACTGAAAGCAATGCTTGATATATCTTAAAATATATATATAATAGAAACATAATATCAATAACGTAACTATCTTAAAAGAATAAAAAATATAAAGAATAACCTAAACTTAAGCAATGGAAGAAATGAAAAAAAATGGAAAAAAAAAGGATATTTATAACTAACAAGGAGAAACGGTGGCATTAAATTAACAATTACAAATGTTGTTTATAATATATCCTCATTATCGAAACATTTATAAATAATTAATATATATTAACACTATTTCCGCCGCTTAACTGACTATTAAAAAAATATTCTTTTATTTTTGTCCGAAAAATGCTTAAACTTAATAGATTACGCAGAGAAGGAGGAATATTATTCCTTTTTGCAGCAGCGTATTTGAAACTTCCCTTAAAAGCAGAGGTTTTTTGTTGAGGGATGATAAGTTGAGCGAGACGGATTCGGGAAGAAAAAGTAAGTTTCCTGTATAGGTAGAGAGGCTTACAAGTTTTAATAATACCAAAGAAAAGAGTAGCAAAATTCACAGATCTAGCAGACGTACTTAAAATACGGGACTGATTAGTAAAAGGTGATACGTATGCTCTGGGTGGGATTTCAAAAAAAAATTGAGTATACGCATTTTGTACACGCTGTATTGACTTTTTTGGTTTAGATAATAGTCCAGGTCCATATACAGTATCTGCATAAATAAATTTCAATGGAATAAGAGCTTCAACAAGTTTTATTCGAAGGATGAGAAATAAGAAGTTTCGAATTCTATACATCATCTTTACGCGATAGAAATAGTTAACACTAATTCATTAACATGTTTCTGAATCTTAAACCAGAATCCATGAGCAACGCAAATTGCGTGCTTTCGGAACACAGCAAACTGGTTTACCATTTAGCCTAATCGTTGGTGATCGGGATATTATCTTACTAATTTGTTGCTTCGTACCCAGAACTATCAACTTAGACTTACTAGAGTATAATACTAAGTAATAATTGCTAGACCAGGCCGTCATCTAAGTCATCATTTCTTGTATCTATTGCCGATATTACATTATAAGAGTGACAGGAAAGATAAAGTTGTTGAAAGATTAAGTTGGAAAGATACAGTTCTTTATACAGTTCACGATGTCCGCACTATACAGAATAAATAACAGGGACCCAAAAATGGTTCACACCCTGCTTAACAGGAGAAAGAGAAAAAGATGATACTTTACCGTCGCTATTACGCAATTGAACATGCTGATAATGATCACACAAATAGCTATAAAACCATTACATATGAAAACCCTTAAATGTTAATTTAGGGTTTAACAAAAGTATATTTATAGTATCAAAAGCATGGAAAAATTCTAAAATGACTATTATTGTACCGAATCCATTATATTGTGCTTCCTGTATGTCACCAGTGACATGTAGTAAAACTGTAGCACATTTTTTTTTGTGCCACACTTCTGTTTTTACGAAATCCGGACTGAAGCTGGTGGAGAATGTTATTACTCTTTGAATATCCAATAAGTTGCTTGTATATTACTCTTTCCATAATAAATGAAACGCATGGAAGTATGCTAATGGGTCTTAGATCGTTGAATGTGATAGATTTTGTGTTTTTGGGGAGGGGCCGAACATTAGCAATTTTCCACGTATTAGGAAAAGAAGATGTAATAGTTGACCGATTAATAATGGACGTTATAGTATCTAGAAAGTCTGCCAATGTGTGCAAAAGTATGTCTAAAAATATGGCGTCTACGTCTTGTGCGTTTGATTTAAAAGATGTAATTGTCTCAAAAATATCCCGTTGATGAACACAATTTAAACTAAACGTGGAAGAACTATGACTGTGGGGTTTCATTATAAGTCATTTCTGAACGATGTAAACTATTGAATCCTGGCAAATTGAAAAAATAATTATCCTCGGCAGAACAGAAATGGCCGAGGATAAATTTTATCAGCTTTAGGAGGTAAAATATTTAATTTAAGGTTTTTCCACAGGACTAGAATATTCGGTGTATCTGTTAATATTGCGTTTAAAGTAAGCACTAATAACAATGATTAAAGCAATGGTAGAAAAAACGTCGAACGTATTTTCAGATAGTTTTTAACAATAAGAAAACAAAATAATCACGATATTTAAAAAGTAATTAATTACTTTTTTAATTTTTTTCAAATTTTTAACTGTAAATAAAAAAGTGGAAAATTATTGTTTTCTAATTATTTCACTGAGAATATATTCTATAGCTATCTATAAATGTATGTAGGAAGTGAAAAAAATCTCAGATTTGGAATTTAACAAATATCCAGATTTTAATATAAATGTTAATCGTTTAAAATTTACATAATTAATGAATGAATAAACAAGCCTTTATTGCTGATATTACACTTATTAGTATAACAATATTATTAAATCTAAAGTTAAACATAATGAGGTAAGAGTATAATTATTTTAAACTAATTCCTATTCTCGGCATTCGGTTTTTTCTCCCCTATTCACAGCTTGTCTTTCGACAACGACCTCCTCTAAGGCTTTCCATTCGTTTCTCTGTTTTGCTGTACGTAACTATAATGGGCCCGCTACCTTCTTCAAATCGTCCTCCCATCGTTTCGTTTGTCTTCCTTTGCTTCTATTACTTCCCCTGGGATACCATTTGGTGATTAATTTGGTCCACGTTAGTATAATTATGTTTTATCAAGAAACCAACTCCATATTGCCCTGGTGTTTCTCCTTTATAATATGATATATAGTTTCCGTAGTCTTCTATTCCTTCTCCTTGTTTTCTCATTTCGCTTATTCCTATGATATCCCATTTAATTTCGTTGATTTCTGTTTCTAGTTCTATGAATTTTTCTGAAGTTTTCAGTGATCGTGTATTGATTGATGCTATGTGTATATCGCATTTGGTTTTGTCATTACTTTGGTTATTTGCACTTAGAGGGTGTTGGTCATTTTCCCCCACGATGATCACTCGGCTTGGGGCAGGTTTTTGATTTTCTCTTATTTTTACTTTGGTTTCTGTGTTTTGTTGTGTTTTCCGTTTGCCGAGAGTTAGTTGCTATTGTTGTTTATTTGAAGAAATGTTAGATAAAGAGTTCGATCTATTTCGCATTAAATCAAATGCGTTCCTTCTATTGGCCTTGAAGGGCATAGAGGTTTGCTGGTTTTAAAGTTGCAAGTCCGAAGAATGCGGCGAAGATGAGGTCTCCCGTTTTCTCTTTTCTTTAGTAGATTCGTTTTCCTTCACTACCAGCTTATCATACTTCAGAAAAACTATTTTCCCTTTCTTCCTTTCTTCTTACAGCTTTTCTTGCAGTGCTTTCCTTTTGGATAGTACTTCCTTTGGAACGTCTTCTGTGACATAGATATTTTTCAAACCTTTCTTAGTTTTCATGATCTCACTCTTTTTCCACCCATTTACAAATGAGCATAATACAGGTCTCGGTTTATTTCGTTCTTTATTTGTATTTCCTATTGTATGTATTTTGTTTATTCTACATTCATCTATATCAATTATAACGTCGCTTTTGAAAATTTTCTTTATAATATGTATGAAACCCAATGTTGATTTTTCCAATCCTTCTACGCCAAATATAATAATATTATTATTCCTTTTCTCTCTTTTTAAGTATTCTCTCTCCTTTTGTTGATATTCTTGCGAAGTAGCAAAATGTAAATTCTTGATGGATTATAAAACATTTCAAGTGTTGTTATGTTCTGTGAAATAAAGATAAATTTGAATTAGGCATATTTAGGAAAACAATGTTTGTCTTCGTTTTACAGCGTCAAATGTAATAATTTAATTAAGAATTAACATGTACCTACAATGCCAAGTTAATGAAATATAATTAATTATATTTCATTAACTTAATCTGGAAGTCTAGGGCTGTTCTTCTCATTTTAAGTAGTGAACAGAATAGTACTGTTTGTCAAATTACATATTTCAAAAATTTATTTCCTTGCCATTTAAATTTTTGTTTCAACTATAAACAGTAGACTGACTCCGATGCTACTTTTCTCGCTACCTTTTCGCAGAATATGAGACTTTTTTAAATTTTAAACATCGCATAACAGCTTGTGAAATTTCTATCTCAAAAGTTATGGCGATGGCCACCTCGATCTCTGTATGCTTTTTCAAATATATTGGACATTCTTTTAGAATCTTCAGTATATCCAGAAAATTGTTAAGAGAGAATGTGCAGTACAGCGAATTCTTTAAATTGAACCTATGTATGTACTGAGCAGATCCACCGTGTCCCACGAAGGTTTGCATTACAAGGGACGTCATCTGGACCTGTAAGAAGATCCTTTACGCTTCGTTCACCTGGGGAAAGTTATTTCACCTGTACTGACCTCGGCGCATCTTTCCTGCCAATTCTACTGGCTCAACGTTCTGATCATCTTCACGGCGTACGATAGGAGAAAACTATCATAATCCACTGCTGTTTTCTTCTTAAGAGCGCCATTCTTAGCGAGCACGTCAATACGCTCATTGCCAGCGGTTCTCTTGTGAGCGCGCACCCAAAATAAACGCACTTACCTGCCCACCGCTAAGATATCTAGAATGTTGTGTATAAGTGGACTAGAGGATTATAGATTTTGGGGCCAGTCATCATTTGCTCGACATAGCACAAAAATTTCTGCCTGAAATTTCGTGTAAAAAAGCTCGAGTCGATATGTGGAGTTCCTGAATTTTACCTCGAACCGCCATTCCGTCGGAGTATCACCGACTTTCCATCGGTATAAATTTTTAAGCCGACGATCGTGAGTCGGTCCATCGTTGTCTGATCTAGATCTTTTTCGCTCTCGAATCCTAGTTCAGAAATGTGCGCAGGATACGGCAATTTGCAGAAATACATAGATCTCTTGAGCTCGCGGTCGACACATACGTACCCCAATTGTTTTCTTCTTTTTACCTCATACAGCAAAGAAGCTTCCCTTACACTTATATCAATACGAAGCACTCTCGAGAGGATCAGGGTGGAATAGAAGGAGATTGTTCGGTAAGCTCGGCATGCCTTGAATGCAATGTTAGCCTGTAAAACGTTCAGCATTTTTCGCAAGCTGAGCTTACTTGCCTGCGGTGCCTAAGCAAATGTAGAGTAAATGACGCAAGGCTTAATCACTGTGACGTAAATTGTCCTTACTATGTATGGACTCTGTAATAAAACGACCGTGTGATTTTCTGGCAACAGACTGACATTTGTTTTATTAAATTGTCACATTCCATATACGGTTATACTACATGACAACAGATGTCGCTACTTGTAGCATAATGAACAAACTATAATATATTGATATATTTACATAACATCAATAGATTCGACCACCAAAGTACCTTTGATCATCCTGGATGTACCTTTATAGATATTGATAGCTTTTTTAAACGCCTACATAAGTCGAAAACGCCAGTTTTTGTCGATTGTCGGACCTAAAAGGCGGATCTCATCGATCAGAGCAATTTCTACATTAGCCATGTATATATTCGGAACGTCAAATTACAGTTTGTTTGGTAAGTACCACTGCCTTAATTTTTGATGGTGCAAACCTCGATTTGTTTCGATTGCCCCACATCTGTGCGTATACGACGAGGTCCCCCAAGTTCCCGGAGTAGAGACTCTAGACAAACTCCGAAAATCCGACGGAGTCGTTTTCCTAAATTCCCCTCCGGTGTATTGAACCACGACTTTATCGGTCTCGCAGGTAACCGATCACCATGCCGTAGAAGTTTGGCGGGCATTTGTTACCGAGCAGCTGTTTTCTTATGGCAGCCACCACGCATTATCGTTGATCCCCTCGATTACTAAAAACACTATCAACATAGTGTTTATATGATTCACCTTATAACATAATATATGTGTATGAGAAGATCACACAGGCAGTCCTCCGTCCCGCGCTGTACGCGTTGTATGAACCCCTATTGTCTTGCATGCAACTTCGACATCAAGTGCCATTGGATGCACTAGACGAGAGATGATGGTGTCTATTTACAATCAATTCTATTTTTTATAAATGAGAATACTATAGTTAATTTATAAAAAGAAATGTTGAACGGTCTAACTAGTAACTGTTTATGAAAAAAATATGCCTATATACATATTAAAATACTGTTCACTTATCATAAACTCCAATTCAATGCGTTATATAATAGCGCCGAATTTGTGTCAAAAACGATACACACCCTTCGGAAACATAATATTAGCTCGTTACCTCTTTCAGGGAGCCGCGTGTATCTAATGCTAATTACCATCGAGTTAAAGCCTTTTAATTAATAAGAAATTCAAGCTCACGCCTTCTGAATAATCGTCGTAGGGCTCGTGAGGAGTCGGCGTGGGGAGGGCTTTCCCTCCGAGCGCCCGCTCGCGCTACAAAAGATTAACTGAAATGTAACCGCAAAGGAAAATATATAAATTTCTCTGAGCCCAGCCGTAAAGTAGAGGCAATAGGACGCCGCGGGTAAGTAAACAAGGAAACATCCGGTGTGTTTGGGTGTTGCGGGGAGATTCGGAAACGGGACCTTTTCGAAATTTGTTTGTTTTAAAATATGAAATAATTGTCCTTTGTTCGGCTTCTGTTGCAGTTGAATTGTAGGACTGATAGGCGTTATGAAATAAATTCGCCTTTGTTTTAGCTGTGATGGCGAAATGCTTGTTAACAATTACTAAAACAAGTTCAAATTTTGGACAGTGCATAAAGGTCTATCTCGTATAAATAAACATTTTATTCAGAATTTTAAAGTCAAGTCCTACTAGATGTCTGTTGTTAGTGTTTGTTTTTAATATATCACATATTTATTTTTTAGGTTATACTTAAATATAGTGACTAAATACAAAATACTATTCAATGTATACAATAACTTATAATTTGAGCTACGATTAATTTTTCTACTATTTTGAAAACAATACAAAAAACACATTGCATTAATATTACAACACTGACTACAAATAAATTTCAACATTACCTTACTTTTTATAATTTATAAATATATGAAAAATATTTAGATTGCAATAAATTATAACGACAAATTAACAACATTTATTTCTAAATATTGTGTCGGGTGCGAATATTAAAAATCTCACTAATGTGAATCGAATATAGTACACAGGTCTGTGTATCCCGATAGAATCTTTTTAAAAACATAGATTTACAATTTGAACGGTGGCATGAACGACTGCTTAGCAGAAAAAAATCAGTTTTTTTCTTTGCGGGAAGCGCTTCAGTGTCCCTTTCTCTCTTTATGGATAATAGCTTTCACCGGAAGAGATAGTTGTTTATCTCGAGATTACTCTAACTGTATTTTCATTATTTATGTCATGAGATTAGGGAACGCACGCCAGAATAGATGTTACTTACTCTATGTCCTCAATAAAGCTCAAGAAAAAGTTAATGTGTTTTTTGTATATATTTTCTATAATGTTTCGAAATATGACATGACGCAGATAAAAACTTCTTCATTCCGAATCTTCCCAACTCGTTCGTTATTAAATTTATTTGTACCCTAAGAAATGTGCTTATTTTTTACCAATGTCATATTAAAGATTTGTGATTTGTTAATTAATATTTATTAAACAGTATTTTTCCGCCAATTCCTAGTGGTGAAACATTAAATTGTCTGGGATAAAACGTGAAATTATTGATATTTATAATTTTTTTTATATAGCAATATCAAAGGGCATAGGAGTACGCAAAGCACTAGAGTATAGATGGTCACCGTTGCTCATGAACACTAGCGATTTCTGAGGAATCATTAGTGCTTTGCCCGCCCCTTGGGTAGGAATAAGGTATGTGATGGAGGGAGGAGTGGGTTAATAGAGAGACGTGGTGCGGTAATGGGGGAGTGAGCCATCTGAACTCTCACTTACTGGACGAATCACAATAGATTGCATAATACCTACAACAATAGATTCATGTACCAGGCAAATTGAATGAGTATACTTCATATGTACAAGTAATTTTTTCTTGTGGTGTGTACATGGGTAATCTAGATCTAAATATGTACTTCATATATATCTTTGACGATTTTTTACTAAAATAATTATCTCCAACATCACTTTCATTTACTTGAATTTCGTTGGAACCGGCCATGGGCGCATAAACCAACGAATTTTAAGTTTAATCAAATCAAATCAATCACTATGTGCCTCAGAGAGCACGCCAGTCTGTCGCTCCCGTAAGTTATTTACTTATCAATGTCTATCTCGTACTTTCTTCAAAGTAAACAACTTCCTTTAACTCACGAAACGCTATCCTAGTCAATGTTTACGGGAGCGTCAAATTAATGAAATAGAAACGGTTAATTTAATTTTACGCATCATATCCATCCGCGCGCCGAATATCAAAGTTCCTACGGCACTTTAGTGGCAGTATTCCAAATAACGTTAGTGAAAGTTGGCTTAACGAGCTTATAACTCGTAAGTTTCGTTCATACTTTGCGAAGCTTCATACATGTCTACTCTACTAGAATCAGGTATTATTCATACATAAATTATTAACGTCACAATAAATATAATATAATTGTTGCCGCAGAGCTTTCATTGAATCTGTATTTTAAATAAAGTATTTTTTTTCTACAAAAATCACTTTCATCTCTTACATCAAAGTTCTTAAACAAATAATAATTTGTCCGGTTCTTTAAATAGATAAACCATTTTTTCTTGTGAGATCACTAATTAATTATGAAGTTCTGAAATAACTTTTCGAGTTGTTTGATATATACAAAATAATGAATAAAATAGATTTTTATACACATGATACGCAATGAAAAAATCAACATTTGTAGGTGCATACAATTATCTTATTACGTTCTTTCGAAACAACAAACTAGGCTTGTGCATTACAGATGTGACATAGACTGGTCTTAATTCTGGAATGGCTGCCAGACTATAGCAAACATGGGAGAGGACGTCATTTGACTTGTTCAAGTAAAAGTTTTTGTGCATGAGGTGGGTAGAAGGAACTGGATGTAATGAAGCAAGAAATTGATATAATCGTAGAGTTTGACTTGAAATTATGCTCTAAGCTTTTATGGAATGATTATTTATGATTATAATATATTTCGGCATCCCATTACAAATATTGAGGAGTAAAATTAGGAAAATTACTGTTTTCAGTCCGATTTTCGAAAATCGACATTACATCATATGTCGTCATTTTGAGGTTCTATAAGGCATTTCTGACCATTTTCAAAGCTATATCCGTTTGTGTATGTGTGGGAAGGTGGGGGACATATGTGCATGTGTATATCTACAATATATAAATCTTAAATAACTGAAAAGAATGGAACAGATTTCAATAGAGTTTGCAACACTCAAAACGACTTGGCTGAACTTGGATTTTTCTGAAAATTTTTCGTCAATTGATGACGATACCGTAGTAGCTTCAAAGATAAAGTTTTGACAAACTATTTAAAAACAATAATTAGGCATATTTTTATACCTTTAACAGTGGCGGCGCTACACCACTCGTGGACGTCGGCGACATCAGGTTCGCGAGGCCTCTTTTTAATAACTTGTAGGCAAAACTTTTTTGTTTGCGAGGCCCTTCAGGCGCGAGGCCGTCGGCGGTCGCCGACGTCGCCGATGCCTAGCGCCGCCACTGACCTTTAATAATTTTCAAAGAAAACGCTGATTACTTTGAGGGCGTAAATATGAACAATGTTGGTGACGCAATTCAGCGGTATGAAGGTTGGATCATTCTTCAGAGCATTGCCTTTAGTATATGCGATAGGGCATGCACAAAGATGCTACATCTCTTTACAGAGCCAACAGGTCGACCTGGTCCGATACTTCAGAGTCGCCGACGATTTCAGATATTCTAAATGCGATGCGGTCTCGAGGCTTGATAAAATCAGTTATCAAAAAGCTATTTTAATATTATAAATCTGTGAACACCTAAAAAATGGTGAATGGAAAAACAACCTTTTTGATGATTTTATTTTCCTTTTATCAAAAACTGATGTCTTTTAAGCAATCGAATTCGGGATGATAACCTAATACACGATAAATCTATTAAACCACTGTATTACTTATGTTCACTGAACCGAGAAATCCCGAAATATCGGCCGGCTTATCCCAAAATTCGATAATTTCGTCCCTAACAAGGGATTGTCCGCCGTTGTTTGCCTCCCCATACAACAAAAACAGACAGTAATGGCGCCGAGATGTAGACGAGTGGATGGGCGCGGAATGCAAGCAAAATATTACACAGTAAAAGGCTGCTTAAGGCCGTGTATGGAGTCGAAACGAGAGAGACGCGTTTGGTAGAGGTCGTATGCCGCTTTTAATATCCTAATGCTTTTGATGTTCGATTTCGTTGTCATTTTTTTTATAAGGGATACACTGGATTAAGTTTAAGAATTGAATGTTTAGAGAAAAAGAAGTTCGTAGGTGAAGAATCATGAGAAGAAAAAACATGTGTGCGGTCACATGCGTTAGAAGTGAAACCTTCAGGGAATTAAACTGCGTGAAAATGAGACGAATGCGGTATCAGGCGTGGGACGATTATAGGGTGTGTTTATTTAAATATCGGTATCGAGTTTAAAAGTTATATTAGGTTTTGTTATTTAGACTTGTTGTTTTCAGTTTCGAAAAAAGAAAATATACAGGCGCATACAAGCACACAGATATCTCTTTAGGTCGCATTGTATCGCATCGCATATTTTATCTCATTCTCTCATCGGTATTCTGTTTCATCATATATTCTATCTCATTCTCTCGCACGCTAGATCCTGTAGATGTATATGGTTGCCTCTGTTTATTGTCGCTTTTTCGTTTCACCGAGTTTCAAGTCACAACGGCGTTAAGGAAGTTTTCACTTCAAAAAGTGTTTTTTTTTTTGTTTCTGTCTACCTATGTATTTATTTTCGCACCACATTGTTTGCAAGCACTTAAGGTAATACTGCGATAGTATGAATATAACTGGCAGCATCTTTAAATTTTCCTTTTAATTTCATTTGAAAGTACCCTGTTCAATCCATCGGGTCCAGTTCTGAAATAATAAGATCGTGCGTCTGTGCAGAAACATGATAAAACTGGAAATAAAGAATCCCCATATTGTATAGTTATCACTTGAAATGCATACGATACATTTAGACTTAAAATCAAAACTAGAAGTAAAATTATTCTTAAGTTCGGTATTAGGTTCGAGATTGGAATAATACACTGGAATTAATACTTCGTTGTGATATATAGAATTGTAAGGAAACATTATGAAAATAATTTAAGTGCACGCATATTTTTCAACCGGCGACTAAAGTAAAGCTCCAACTGGCTATGATCCTTACTAATCATTGTAACACACACGTAGGTTGATTTGGCTAGTTTGCTCTTATTCTTCTTTTCGACGGCATAACTAGTTGACATGAACTTTTCTACGCTAGTCAATACATTTTTTTTTAATCACATCATTAAATAATATCACTGTTCTTACATCTATGTGTTCAAACGTTCTGTACATACCGTTCAGAGAGCGTAACATAATTGCACTTATTTCATGTTTATTGTACCACAGATTTCAATGTTGTAGTTTCATCAGTGTAGGAACCAAAACTGAGTTATAGACAGCTAATATTTATCACAAGATAATTTTTCTATGCATAAAAGCAAGTAAGGCTTATTTTATCATATCTCACTCGTATGAATACATATGTGTCTCCATAATCATTAAGTTTACCACCATTTTCTTAAAATTTCTAGGTAGATTAACACCTTTACCGTTTCGATTCTTTTAAATTTTATAACAGAATTTAATGCTTTCGTGTCTGCATAGACAAATGACAGTGATTGGGTTACGTGCAGAATGTATGGTTAAACAGACTGTACCGTAAGATATAATAGAAATATAAAGACTTTTGAAATGACATTTGTCAATAGTGGTATATTTTGAATTAATTTTAAGTGAATGTTTTGTAGGGTTATTCACATTTTCGGGATAAGACCGATGATATGAAGATGATCCATTGAAGTAAAATATATTACTCGATTAACTGTTAAACCAACTTCAATATTCTAAGACAAATTAAAAACGTAAACCTCGAGTGAAATAGTACACACGTGGAGGTTTCGGTACAAGCAATAATGTCAAGTTTTTCATTCAGTTATATTATATATTTATTATTGTCATTTATAAAAATGAAATTTATATATCTATAATTATATTAGTAGTAAAAGAAAAGATAATTATGCTATCTGTTACTTATATTCCAAAACGTATTTTCATAACCGAAAATCTCGTAGGAATTATTTGAATAAAGTTTAATACCTTGAAGTTTGATGCAATAAGTATACGGAAGAAATATAAACTCCTAAACAGCTGTAAGGTATAACTAGTCGATTATCTAGCTACCAGAGATGTTATAACATAATTATTCTACGAAATCGAAATGATTTTACATGAAGGTGAAAATAATAAGTCTTTGCTCATTAAAAGTGAAACAACAACACCACTTAATTTATTTTTATTAAAAAATATTAAACTGAAGAAAAAGTGTAAATTATAAGCAATAAATTTTAAAACCAATGCTATTCTTTAGGGACTATACGTAGTCGTAGACTGGCGATCCTGGTACGAAAATTGGATAAGGCATAATTATAGATAAATTTGAAATAACAATAATGGAGATGGCGTCCACAGTTCAAATGAAATATAAATCTTATGATATCTGAATTATTTATAAATTATGAAAGTATAAATCAATATATATGTTCAGATTTAGGTGATAAAATAAATAACAAATGAATTAAAAC
The DNA here is from genome assembly GCA_005406025.1 of Eumeta japonica. Lineage (NCBI taxonomy): Eukaryota > Metazoa > Arthropoda > Insecta > Lepidoptera > Psychidae > Eumeta > Eumeta japonica. The sequence goes on along the minus strand of BGZK01000803.1, from coordinate 207,405 downwards.
CTGACGTTTAACTGTAGACTTGTCAGCTTTCGCGATCACAATTTCGAAATACACATTTAACATGTTAAAAATAAGGTTCAGTTTCGCGTAGCAAATAATTGAAATAGCATTTTTTATAAAATTTACTGTAATATAATAAATATGAATTGATGATTAATTCGAGTGTCTAGTTGCTGGGATTGAAATGAAATTAAATGTTATAATCTACACATAACCTTGAAAGAAATAATACGTCATATTAAGAACACAAACGAGAAGGCGAAATATATGCATGTTCTTTAATAAAATATCCAACTCACGAAAACATAGGTACAATTAACATAATAATTATGACAGCATTTGTAACACATTATGGTCAGTGATAGTATTTCTAACAATAAATAATATTTCAAAAAAATTTTTCAGTAATGAAAACAAACACGTGCCATTTAAATTGTGAGAGAAAAAAAAATTGTTAAGATTTATTATACCTATATTTTTTCATTCTTATTAATTTTGATTATTCTAACCTTGTTACACAGTTATTTACATATTCTGTGGCATTGTATCACGCTAATCTGTTACGAGTATTTTGCATTACAATCACGATATCTGTATAGGTTAAGAGTATATAAGCATTATTAATAAAACTGTAGCAAAAATCCATCACGTAAGATAAGGTGATAAAAAAAAAGTGTTTGCGCTAGTACATAAGTAACTCTGTATTACAACTTGAAGAGAATATAATGCAAATTGTAAACCGCATACATACGCTTTGGCAAAGCAAACATTTATTTAGGACCAAAGGGGCATTGCCGAAAAAGGGAATTTCGACATAGCATAAGTGAGGGCCAGTTCAAAAGTTATCATTGAAACTTTTTTGATAAAATTCATGAACATCTGGAATTTCAATGTGTGTTATGCAAAATTTATTGGTTTCCATTGATCACACGAGTTCAAGCTCTATTCAGCTGTTATAAATCTATTTATGATCTGATTATTTCAAAAATTAAAGCGTGTATAGTACAAAAGCAGATATTATTACAATTTTAATTAAAAAAACAAATAAGTGGACCATAATTCACATGTTATAAATGCTTAGTATCTATTTTTCCAAGTTTTTTTAATTGGTCATTTATTACCATTAATCTGCAGAGGCATTACCTAATTTTCATTTCAAATTCTAGCTAAATTGACTTGAAAATTGCCAATTTTACTTTAAACGAAGCGGCGACGACGCGTTCGGAACCGACAGATTAACGTGATTTTCGAATGACGAAGCGAGTGGCTCATCACGACTTTAGTAAGAAACCCATTGCTCAGTGCGCTTGTGGTTAGGGTTCGAACTTAATACCTTTTGATTTAAAGTTCCATTCGTTATACCACCGCGCTGTTATGTCCGTAGCAAATTCATAACCACTTATCTGATAAATATTTTATATGATCGCCGGAGTGATACTCATGTAATGCCATAGTCATGTATTTAACAGATAGTGATTCCATATTATCACTTCAACTTTACATATATAATCAATATCCAAGACTATCGAATCGCAAACAACTGAAAAATTGTATATTAATTAATTTAATAATAATAATAACAACAATAACATTAACTCACGCCTATTTCCCGGAAGGGTAAGCAGAGACTATAAATTTCCATAGGGTACATTTGTATATCTCTCTTACCTCAGTGACATCCATCAATCTTTTCATGCAAGCTCGTCGGTTTCAGGTGCTTAAGATTTGGCCCTTTTTTAATATGCCACCAATATGGTCTGCATAGAATTTTCTAGGCTGACCCTTGCCGACCTTTCTATCACGCACATTTGCTCTATAGATTTGTTCCGCCAGTCTACTCTTGTTAATTTTTTTTCAGATTGCTAAACCTCCGGAACATACCTCTTTCTACTCTACTCACTACATCTTCCTTCAAACCACACCGCTCTCTAACATCGTTTCTACATCTATCTTTCCAAAACACTCCACACGTACTACGCAGCGATCGCATCTCTACTGCTCCACTGCATTGATCCTACTTTCATTTTTCTTCTGCTATACCCGGCTTTAATACGCATTTTATTAAAATCTACTATCTATGCAGCGCGAAATCGTCAGGAGCGTATGCGGCCTTAACGCAGTAGAGTAAAGCTTGCGCTGGCCGTAATGAAAGCTGTCGACCGTTTGTTAACACTTTATTAAACATCCCGTCGCGATGTGTCACAATTGTGATTCAGGATGGAACGAACAGAAATAAATACAGTTAAAATATTGCATTGTTTGAAGACGACGTCTGATATTTATATTTACATCGTTTTAATTTCATAACTGATAGCACTGATAGGCGCAAATCTTATTGAATAGCTTATCAAAATTGGCAAATGTTCAGACTATACATATCATTCTTTCCCCTATATTAGTTCGCTTTTCATTCAACACCAAACCTACAAATGTGGTAAATCCAGCGATATCGCCGATATCTATATGGATATCACGAACGAACCCTGCCTCGATTTGGCACTAACTTGACATTTTTTTTAAAACAAAAACATAAATTGAGTTGCATATCCATTGCTGTAAACGAAGCTGTGGACGAACTCGTCTCCGTCTCCTTATCACTCGGTAAGATCGTCAGCATGCAAATTCCACGATATTTCACATATACCGCCCTCTAAGAGGATGTGACATGTTTTCAAAGTGGATACGCCCCTACACGCTTCAATTTAAAACATCCCTTTATTTTAAGGGCCGGGCCCACTGCGGACGTGGGTAATTAAAAACAATTACTGGCGTAATGACCGTTCGCCGGGATCATGTGTGTGATCACCTCTTAATTTGTAAAGTCGCATTTACATTACGCCGACTATGTCGTTTGTTTTTCTTTTCTCTAACTATATCAAAATACATTGTATTATAATAAAAAAAAAAAACTTAAAGACAACAACTATCATCATTGCTCTCTTTGAAAGGGTTTATACGGCAGTTCATTCACTTGTATCATTAATAATATTTTTTATTACATTCTGAGGCAGAACTAGAGGAACACTTTAAATCATTTTACATCCGAGGTCGTTCTGAAGTTTTGGTTCTACACTCTTAATGAAACGAACTGTGGTCTGATGATGGCTGTGCAAAACATTAGTAGAAGAGGTCCAGATCGCCATCGGCACCCAACTGATAAAATGAGGCAATATATATTGTAACACACCGTGTCCGTGTGAAGAATGGTTCTCGCTTTCGTTTTAGGGAACTACGCCAAGGTAAACACTTTGTATAATCACTTAGGTATCTCAGTCCAAAGTGGAGACACAAATTATCTAGGTAAATTCGATTGTACGAAAATTTAGAAAAGTTTTAAAGCTTTCAATAGTTCCTCAGCCCCATAATCCATGTTGTTTAAGGGAACGCCATTAGCTTCGTGGGACCTCCGAATTCTTAACCTGCACCTTTGAGTGAGCTTTACTAAGTCGTGTGCACATTGAAAACCAATGCGGCTTATTTTAACTTTGAAGTAGGATATCTTTTTCAGATGTGCATGTTGAAGCAGATTCATCAGAGGCTACGAAAACACGCGAAGCTCCCAATAGACACAGAATTTGCGGAGGCCCATCACTTAATACCCGTGCTGCCTCGACGTCATCCGGGTTATTTATGTAGTGGTTATACCGATTTCCTGTATTGAAAAGAACGAGCTTTCGATTGTAAAGCTGAAAAGCGGAAATAGTTTTTAAATATCTGAACCTTCGCTACGCCGTACCCATTTTCATTAACGCAGAAAGCAAATGATCGTGATGTAACCATAAGGATCTGTTTTTAACCGATTGCATGAAAGGACAAGGTTCTATATACGACATATTTTTTTTGTATTTAAGTTCACCGATTATTTGGAAGAGTCTAAGCCGAATTGAAAAATTATTTTTCTATTTCAAGGCGAATACTAATAATAGTATCACCAAATTTATAAGCTCATGATGGCATTATGGAGATATTGAGCTAACTCGTAAAATATTATAGGTATACCTAATGTGTTTAAACAATTTTCTTAATCAGGTTCAGTATTTACATTCGGCAGCCATCGTCTGGTGCAGCTGGGTTAATGAAGAAAGCGATAGCATTTTTAATGGTTAAGACTGCTTATACGGTAATATTATTTTTCAGTAGAATAAAATACTTGGTATTTGAATAATTAGACATTCAACTCAAGTAACTGGTAAGCAGTGTTTTTTGGGGTAACTGGTATTTAGAATATTTAAGGGGCAGGCGAGTCATCAGAAAGTAGATGGTCACCACCAACTCTTGTAACTCCAGAGAAATCATGAGTGTGTTGCCGACCTCATAGAGAAAATATGGCGAGGGGGAGTGAACCACTGGAATACTCACTCACTGGAAGAAACGAAACAGTGGAAACTGCACATATGTATTATTTGAGAGTGTGTTTTTTTTTATCGAACAGAGAGACATGATTTTTATTACAATTAGGTTCAAGTGCAGAGGAGGATAAGCACGAAGAATTTCTCTACGAAAAACCACCAAGTAATGCAAAGGAATTTCGCATTACATTTATAATTGTCTTAATCTTTCCCATTCTCGTACCATCTTTTCGTCATGCGATTTTCTATGTAATTCATATTTTAAAGGATAATACGAAACACGGGCCTTTTAAATTAATAAATATAAACATTTTATTAAGCCTGATGTTTATTCGAATTTCAATATGAACCAACAGATAATATTAAGTTACTATAAAACAAAATAAACTTTTGAATTGCATAATAAACAGAATGCTTTCACACATATGACTTTAGACGTGGCGTGGATTTTAGACGTTTATGTTTGACTCTTATTATAGTTTTGAGTCACGATATGCATGATAATGCAAACAATAATACGCACCTAATAGCACTCATGACTTCTATCTTAATTTTTTTATCTTAAGTATACTTAAATATTTTTTTGTTAAGTATACTTAAATATTTTTTTATCCAAAGTTTTTCTGGTGTCCACGTTTGAATGTGTTCGACAATTGCCTAGTCTTCCAGATACGGTTGTTTCTATTAAACAGAGAGAAAGCTTACGTAAATCAATGGCTTACTAGCAAATAGATGATTTTCCACAAAATAAACGGCGAGCAAGGGGACGGATAGAACGACGGAAGCAGCGAAACCGCAAAGACGCGGACTCCTTAAAGCACGCCGATAACAGCAGTTTTCGACTAAAGCTTTTTAAAGCCGAGTTCGTTTCGGGCATAATCTCAGGTAATGGGTCGAAGTTCGCTCGTTACCGCCGCCGGGCGACCGCCGCGCTGCACCGAGAGAGCGGTTCTTGCCGTGTCCATTAATCTACTGGAGGCGATGTGGAGCTGAAAATTGTGGAATTTAAATAATTTTTAATTTCAAAATTTTTCAGATTGTCAGCTGGACAGTCAGTTCAGATGGACAGCTCTCCGTCCGGTCACTTGCTATTTTCCTTAATAAGCCATTACAAAGACAGTTTTAGATTTAGAGCACTAATTAATTAATACAAAAAGTGATTACAGAAACCGAAGACGAACCTATAAAAGTCAATATTTATTTGTTTGCCCGTATTCTATGCGCTACCATACCGTTTATCCGATTACGAAAAAACTTTGCCAACTTATTGCCTGCACTTGCACGAACAAAATCAGTGTTTCTACTTGAATTCTAAATACTTGTATTATTTAATCGAACAACTGAAGCTATTTTTAAAAAATCCTTCACTATTAATAAGCTTCTTGATTAAAATAGACTATTGACTCTCTCCTTGATTTCATTAGCATATTTATGCTATTACAGATTCTAAAAACTCCTTCACTCATAAAAAGCTATCTACTATCATCCCTAAGAAACATAGTCTAAATTTCATATCGATACAACATTTTCCCCTGTTTCGTCCAAGTTAGAACCTGATTGGAAGCGGAAATGAAATCATATGTGGAGCGGGGAGCAGAATGAAAACTCGAGACCTGCAAAATCATAAACGTGGTCGGAGTGGGAATGAGGAGTAACCCTGAAATCAAAATCAAGAGCGGGATCAGAATTAAAATCTACTTAGATGTGACCGGGTTTCGAATCAAAATTGCGACCGAGATTAGAATCGAGAGTGCTCGACAAATTGGCATCAAAGGCAGAACCGGGACCAGAATGGAGAGTGATAGAGAGAGAATAGCCATCGGGATCATTTAAAGCATGATCGGAAGATATACATGGTGAAGGAATTCAATCTACGGTGAAAGCTAATTATTTAATAAAAATACCACAATGTACAATACAATATTTGGAAAAAGAAAAAAACGGATCACGTGATACTTTTTTTCAGTAAAATGAACGATATATAGAAACAGCTGATGAAACATGAAACAACTGATCACGTTAAGTAAAGAATAATAAATATTATTCAGAATTTATAGTGAAACGAATCACTTGAATGTATGCTTATACCGATGTTATTATATGAATTTTATTTGGATAACATTTGGTTGTAAAAAATATTTCATTTTCTAACTATTATTCAATCGACTAAAGGCAGTCGTTGACGACGCCATTGTCGAGGCCACCACATTGTACAGAGCTTAAGAATTCCGAAATGAATAATACAACATTTATTATTGTTAACAAAATAAGTAATTGCATAGTCATTGTTGAAAAAAAAAAAGTAAATTTTAAGCTTAATCTGTTGGTTCGTTACACTGTGGCGAGCCATGAATAAAATTAACGTAACTATCAAGTTTAAGACGATCAAGGACGCAAAAGCTTTAGGTTTTTGCCATTCGTTTCTCCCGTTGTTCTCGAGTCTCTAAATTTCACATTTTCTAACATTTCTTGCGTTGACCACATCATAAAACTATTTTTACTAAATTTTACTAAATTTTTACTAAAACTACATAAACATAAAACAGACTTCGTACTCTTACTGTCCGTCGTGGGTGTGTGTTCACTAAATTTACGAGTTGGCATCAAAAGCTTTTGCGTTTGATTTAATGATAAAGAAGAACTGCGTGCACACTGACTACTGCTTAGAATAAAAGCGAGATAGGTGCAAAACTTAAAAACGTGTTTCTGTCAAATCATTAAATTGTATGTCGAGTAAATATCCTTTTTACGATCTAAATTGTAACGACGATTATACGGGTTCCTACATAACAAAGGATTAACTAACAAAGAAATTTTCTCTATAAATTTTTTAGATGATTTATTAAATGTAAAATTTTGTCTTTTTTATAAATTTCCGACTATTTACTATGATGTTATGATATTAAATCGTTTCAATGATGTGCTTACGGAAGTTACGAAAAGCTGCTCAGCAATGATCTTAATCGCTTAATAGATACCCAGAAAAAAAAAATTTCAGGAGGTAAAGAAGACGTTTCATGAAAATATAGCACCCTGGGCTAAGTCGCCAATCAAAAATACGCAATCAAGAAAATTTGAAACCTTTACAATGAACTATCGCAATTCGGTGTTATAAGATAGTAAATGCGTATTTTGAGTTCAGCAACTGTAACACTTTTATGACAATATCAATGATAAAAAGACAGGCATCTAAGATACGCATCGTAGTTGAAGTAAGGACAGCATGGAAGAGAACCTATTAGGATAGCCATATCACGCGAAAGAAAAATAAACAATTTTTTTTTTTGAATTATTTGAATTTGGGCATACAAAGAGCTATAAACTTTTTACTTGCGGCCCACGTAGTGTTTATTTCTTGATTTACTATTATGCTTTGCCCTGTGGAAGAAAGTGTGTAATATTAAGAATGTTACGTTGTACTACTTATGCTGTCGAAGCCGTACTGAACATGGCAGACATAAAAATTCTATTCGCTTGGGCCTACTACTTCAAAACCTAGGAAAAAAATATTTAGTACAGTATTTCATTTCCAACTATTGTTGAAAAAATGTTTTATTTTATTTTATTTTATTTTTTTTTTAATTTTCTGTAACTTGGCGATCTGTGTTAACACAATGAGCCATTCAGTTGGGGTTATTTATGTCTTTATTAGCAGAGGGGTCTTTTCTGGAATCCCATCATCAGCTGTGATCCCATCATCAGCTGTTGGAACAATTGGAACTCGACAATGGATGTATTTACAAAAATTTCATTAAAATTAAAAAAGACCAAAAATTTATAAAGCTATTCAGTGAAATAATAAGTTCTATAATTCGTATCACACTACCGTATTTATTTGTTTTTAATTTTTTATGTGCCATTGCATTAGCTTTTATTAAAAGAATTCGAATAAGAATTCGAAAAAATAATAGAATTACAACGTAAACAAGTCAGTAAATATTATCACGGTTCTATTTATCCAAAAATAATATGATTGCGTTAGTATTTAAATGATAATATTTTGATACCTATGCTATTATATTTATATTTCATAGGTGAAAATAACATACGTAAAACATGAGGAATTCTTATACTTAATAGTATTTCTGAACCCATTCTAAAAGTTTCTTCTAATTTTCAATAAGAGTCTACAAATACTACACGCTCAATACTTTTTTGAACCTTATTAGCCATATCGGTATATTACTAATGTAGTATAATAATATGTAGTATAATAATAATGACATAAACTCACGCCTATTCCCCAGAAGGGTAGGCAGGCGCTATATTATATAGACATATATTTAACCAGTACCTAATGGTATTTTTATTTTTAAATTTAATAACAACAATCTTGAGTTGTGAAACATAAGGATATTCAATGAAGTTGATATTTGACAAATGACTTCGCACTTGGGATTTTTTTCACTGCAACTATTTTATGTATCAGATTCTGTGTACTTCGATAGGTAAGTAATTAATATTTATTAACTGTCAACATCTTAGTGATGTTGATTTCATAAATTGTAAGACCTTGTTAAATTGTTAATATAATGCAAGATCCTAAACTAATATTTATTGTTGTATTTTTCCGAGAATTCTTGTGTTTTATACTATACCAGTAGCACATACAAAAACTTGCCTTAGAACAAAATGTCTTCAATACCTAATTATAATTTGGTTATAATAGTATAAGCCCCCTTTGAAAAAGAAAGAAACCGGATTTCGAATGTATTTTAATTGAATGATTGTGTTAAAGTAATTATTAGTATAATGACAACCATGAAATTGCAATTGGCACCTGTATGATTTTAAGTGTGTACTATGCGGTATTTAGAGTATTTTGGATTAGTTTTATGATCCCGTTTATGGTTAGTACTAATTTCAATTTTTACATTACAGCAAAATCTTTGTTTTCAGCTACTATTGGTGAGTAAATACTGAGACATAAAATATTATAACAGATGCTCATTTTTTTTGAGAATTTCTATATTAAAAATAGGTGACAAATTTATTTTAAGAGAAAACACAAGAGAAATTTTTGAGAAGATTTTTTGGATTTCGATTCATAAGAATTTTCCAGTGACAGACACTCATTGGACATCATCCAACATTCAATGAGACATAATCACTTGTTTTTCAGCTTGCTGTAGTCGCTGAGTGAGAATTTTATCACGTTGGGGAGTTTAAGAAAGGAAAATCAAATAAACAAATTTACAGATAATTAAAAATTTCAATTATATGCCAAATTAATTAACTTTAATATCCTAGAACACTACAAGTAATTAAAATACGGATAAAAATTAAACTGATTCCTAAGCAGATAAAGGCGCCATAAACAGGCAACTTTTTGTGAAGAAGAATTAAAATAATGTTCTGCAAATACAGGCTCCTAGTAACAGGAAAAAAAATGTACTCTTTTAACAAAAAGGCCGCAGAAAAAGTTGTTCGAAATGAACATTGTTATCGATAAAGAACGAAAAGACGGGAAAAATAAAGAAATCAACACAGATAAATCCAAACGTAATCCCTTCAGCTGATGGTACAGCACTGGCTCAATATAATTACAAATCCCGACGGAATTAAGTCATTTTTCTACGAAATTAGTATCCTTTTCGAGGATAAAACAAAAAGAACATTTTTGGCCCGAGTACCGCCCAAAGCGTTGGACGTTAGGAAAATTGGCAAAGTTTGAATGATCATCATGCACCCTTTTAAGGGAGGTTCCGAGGGCAAAGCCTTCGGCAATTCGACTGCGTGTGTTTCGCATACATATTATGTGGTATAACGTGCAGCTTTTTACGGGGAAATCGACATCTTTGGAGTTGTTTTTTTTCTGTTAACAGGTATTTTCTAATGACCACAATTAAGTCTGAAATATATGACATCTTATTTTTGTTTCTAATCGCATATGTTTATTTGCAATATGTAAGTAATACATTTGATTAAGTTGTCAAAATAATTTTTATATAGCAATAAGCTTGAATCTTCGTGACTGAAAATTAACAGCAAATGCCAATCTGTTCTTTTTACTCGACTACCTTCGGTGACCGCGATCGTATGCGACCTTAACCTAAGGGTCACTTACTACTGTTTTATCGTATTCTAATACTATTAAATGCATTGTTGTGTAAATACCCCTTACGATATTGCGGCGTATGGTCACAGCCACCCTCTGAATATCACTTTATCTATGCATTAAATTAAAATTTATATGTTATTATCTACTTACTATATGATAAATATTAAATAGTTTGTAGATAGGAATATCAAACAAAGAAATTTTTATCTTTCATACGTTTTAAATCGTGTTTTTTTTCATAGACGGTTTTTAGTCTTCTGACTTAGTTTTTGTTTCATTTATTACGAGATTTTATTTGATAAGAAAGTGTGTGCAGTGCCGTTTTACAACTTATATAGTTCAGATTTTATTTTTTGAAACGAAATTCCTTGTTCTTAATACATATATGTATGTATATATAGGATTATACTTTGAAATATGAAACACACAAAATATGAAAAACCTTACTCCTTCTCAAGAGATCGAGAGTCATGAGAATTCTTCACCAATTCATTACGACCCTAGTAATAAATAAATAACCCATTTAAAGATCTGACTCTCAGAATTTGACGTACTGAATTAATGACTTTGAATTATTGATTTGAGTCTTGTTGGTGGTCTGGCTTGCTATGAATTTATTGTTCTGATATTTCAATCACATGCTTATAATCATTTCAAGTTTAGTGTAACATTTGTATACAGTTGATTGTTATTTACAAGCCAATTTAAAATAAAACGGATTTTATCTAAATTGACTCAATATTGCCTGACCCTGTCAACAAATACAGTTTCGACGTCAACAGTTAGACCACACTGTTCAGTGGACAGAGGAAGTTGTTTTGTAAGTTCTTTTACTTGTTGAGCAAACAACACCGTCTGTCTTTAAATCTTTTTTGCTCGAAACGACCCCCCAATTTTATTATTTTAATAAAAGGCACAATCCTAGACACAAGTATAGTGTAACGACCAAGCGCGTGTCAGACTACGTAAAGATTAGAGTCTCGTGTACATGAGTATATTAATCAGTTTATCAACGATTGAACAACAATAATAAATTAGACGAGAAGTTGGAAAAGTAGTTTCTCCATACATTTAACATGAAGCGTTTGGTCATAACATACAAGCTATCATACATACATACACAGACTGCTGAAATCACAATAATGCTGTAGTCGGGTAATTAAATGAACTCAACCTCGACAGAGATGCGTTGTTCTGTTATAGAAATGCTTTGGCCGTCTTTCAACTCCATCATTCGGACTGTTGGCATCATTAAGGACCATAGTACTTGCGAAGAAAAATTAAGCGAGCCCAAACCCGTGGCCAAAACATCTTTGTAACGAAGCCATTTCGTTTCGTCACAAAGTTGTTTTGGCCACCTTCCGACTCCATTATTACAACCCTGGGCACCAATTAGGACAAGAAGACTTGTGAAGACAAATGAAGTTAGCTCAAACTAGATGCAACTATGTCGTTACACTATTAAATAGAGAGGAAGATATATTTTCGTCATTTTTTCTGAGTAGATTTTAAACTACTTTTTTATACATGAAATGGTATATGAATTTCTCAAGGTTTTTATTTGATATGTCACTTAAAATACTCCTAAAACCTTTTTTTTGTGCGTACAATATTGAGAAACTTACCATATTTTTTTTTAGAGTTTCTTAAATATTTAGCCAATGTCACCATAATTGTAAAAACGAATTGATTGACACCATATTCGTCAATATCCAATGAGTAGTTTAGGCGCTATGGTGGAACATACTTAAATGAATTAGGGGCTGCACGTCTTGAACGAGGGCAATACGCCCACGCTCGAGGTGTTTAGGGGGCATCGTCTTCTCAAAAGCGTAATGGATGTGACTGCATGCAGCTCCGCTCTAATGGATAAAGCGAAGGAATGGCAGGCGGTCCGAGATGTAATATCCTTGGACCACAACGCGGTCACGTTTGCCGTGCAGGTGGAGGGACGGTTCGACCCTTGGCCTCTGTCTCTGTCTCTCGGTCTCTGATACACGAGTCTACAATACGGCAAAGAGTCAATGGTCGGAGTTCGGAACAACAATGGATGTTGCTTTGAACGAACGTACTCTGACCGTCAAGATGGTGAAATCTGTGGGCTCGTGCGATCAACTCGAAGAGGTTGTGAAGACTTACATCGAGTTAATGCGACAAGCTTGCAATATTGCCATTCCACTTAAAAGCTCAAAGCGTGGACTTAAACCCTTCCTGGTGAAATCCAGAGTTAAAGGGGCTAACGCAGAATGCGCATACCAAAAAGCGGCGCATCCTAAATGCGGCCCCCAGCAGACGGTAGTACGTGGTCGAGTAATATTTATAAGCTAAGAAAGCTTACTAGCTACAAGCTGGAAGCGGATCTACTCTGCACAGAACGGAAAGGGCCTATGGGACAACATCTACAGTGTCATTAGGGAAACGGAAAGAAAGCAAGAGAACGTCCTACTTCAAACTGACTCGAAACAAGTGTTAGGTTCAGATGAGTCAGCGACTCTCCTAGGAAAACATTTTTTCCTGACGACCGGGTCGATACTGACGATTTGCATCATGAATAAGTTAAAAGACAAACCGACTGTGGTAGTCAACTACCGACAAATTCGAGGGATCTGCCCGGGATGGACCCACCTTTTACCAGGGTCGAGGTCAGAAACGCTTTTAAAGAATGCCCTGGGCATTGATGGATTCACAATGTATATATGCCAGACAGTGATCTTTCGGAACTTAGGTTTGTTCCTAGCAATGGCCAATAATTGCCCAGAGCTAAGATACTTTCTCTGGGCCTAGAAGGCGGTTGCCATAAAGTCGATCCCGAAGCCGGGAAATGACGACTATACCCGTCGGAAGTCTTCCCGTTCTATAGGTTTACTTCCTGTGCTGGACACAACAGTGGAAAGAATGTTGGTCGGGAGCTTCCAATGGCATTTAATGCCAAAGCTACAAACGACGTAGTATGGCTTCACGCCGCAGCGCGGAACGGACGATGCTCTCTATGATCTAATGACATATGTCTACAAAGAGTTATATCTCAAAAAGATCATATGAGGATACGAGAGTAGAGGACCTGAACTCCCAAACTTTCGACCGTCTCGCCGTAATCGGGCTACATATATACACTGACGGAAGCCGAATAGAGGGAAAAGTCGGTGCGGCCCTTACCGAATGGCGAGACGGTGAAGAGACCTGGTACTCGACGCTACGACTCGATTCCTTCTGCACGGTATTTCAGGCGAAGATAATCGTGCTGCAAAGAGCGATACAGAGGGCGAAAAAAGGTAAAAACCGGTAGATTAACGTATTTAGTGATTCCAGGTCAGCCCTGTAGGTGTTGACCAGCCGTAGGACCTATCACTCTCTGGCTCATGAAGCTAGGCACGAAATCTTCGAAATCGTTACATAAGGAAGGGCTGTGCGTCTATTCTGGGTTATAGCGAATGCTGTAATTGAAAGAAACTAGCATGCAGACGATCTCGCCAGGCGCGCCGCCCTCATCAAGAAGACGACAGCGGACTAAGATAGGTTTCCGCTGTCGTACACAAAAAAGTTAATTAGGTCGGCGAGCCTGGAAGAGTGGCAAAAGTGATACACCGAGGGAAGTACGGGCGAAGTCACCAAATGCGTCTTACCCCGAGTGGAAAAGCGTACCGGGTCCTCGGTCAAATGGAAATGACGTTCCGAATAGCGCAAACCCTTACAAGTCACGGAGGGTTCGCACAATACACACATAGGTTTAAGTTTCAGGATTCGTCGTACTGCACTTATGGCCCCGCGAAAATCCAGGACATACTGTACGTTCTCGAGGAATGTCCAATATTTCTTCGGGATCGTGTGGCTTTCATGATCCTCAGAACTGTCCGAGGATCACGGAAGATAATATTTGTAGGGTAAAGTTTCTAAGAATATGCGACATAGAAATAAAACGATATACAAGGTTGAACGAAAGTTAATATAGTGGTAATGTATCAAAGAAAATAAAATAAGAATTGTGAGGTATAATATAAAATGTACATTAAATAAATAGTAAAAGGAAAAAAAACCAGAATTACAAATAATAATAAACCTAGGGTGGTAGGGAAAAATTATTAATAGGAAGAGTTAGTAGGACTAGTAGTTTTAAGATGTACACTAAGACAATAAAATGTAATTGTAATATAGGTTACTAACTTTAACCTGCGGCTTCGCTCGCATTGAAGCCCTTAAATAATTGTCATAGATCATTACATTCTAATAGAAATGAATCAGTGTGATAACTGTATTTTATTGCTTGGCTGGGATCATAAGTATTTTAAAATTACTACGTACAGTGAACTTTCAAAAACTTAAAACATGCTTTATTAAAATAATTTACTACAAAAAAAGTAGAAATATATTTCACTATGAGAAATATAAGTAATTTTGAATTCTAACAATTTAAAAAGATAAAATGCCAAGTATTAATCTAGATTACTATGTTGTAAGTTTTTTCGTCCGGCGTAAAAATGTGTAAATTTCGGGCATTAGACGCACGCGATCAGGCTACATATATTTGATCGTAAAAGAAACATGGCTTTTCTAAATACACCCCTGCTATCTGTAATGTCTGCCCTTGTGCTTTCTTTATAGTAACAGCAATCCTTTTGAATTGGAATAGAAGATCCGTGAGAATAATTGAAATCCGAATTATGGCAACACTATCTCCCTTACCGACACTAGTTAAAATAGTGACACCAAGTGCCACTTGGTGCCACCTTAATATTTATTTAAGGGCTTCAATGCGAGCGAAGTCACAAGTAAAAGCTAATTAAATATATATTTACTGAAATGCTAGATAGCGTAGAAGTTGCTAGATTTTCAAAGTTTTTGACAAACAATCATACCTGCAAAATAATTTTTTATACCCCCTCACAAAAAATATTTTTTTAATAAAAAGTATCCTATGTCCTTCCTAACCTTTGAAAATATTTGCACAAAGTATCATGATGATCGGTTGAGTAGTTTTTGCGGGAAAACGTAACAAACAAACTCACATTTACATTTATAATATTATTAGGGTAATAGGGATAAAGGGCTATAAGAAAAAAAAAATAAATATATATATATTATATAATAAGAAGGAATTAATGAATCATTATAACCCTACCCTGCTATCCTCAGGAACGATAGCGACGTACGAAACAGTGACAGTATAAATTTGACAATAAGCATACAAGGGCCGTGGTCGCCATGCCACGGGGGCGGCAATAAAAAAAAACATCCATACATAGGCTGCTAAAATTATAACCCTTCCTTTTGGTTCTCCCGTAGTATGGTAAAAATATTTTTCGAATTACACCAATCATTCCCAAAATAAATGTATTTAATGACATAAAAGTAGTAAATCAAATCCCCTTAAAATTGTATATGTCTGTGAACATCGACAACTCTCCAGTACTATTTATCTGTAAAATAATAAAAATTGTAACAAAATATATCTTAACAAATTTTGTCAATACCGAAAACTGTATTTCATTAATCAAATTACAGGAGAATCTAAAATTGAATAATAATAAAAAGAAATTGTATTCTATATGACATATTTGTGAGAAATACCAGCCCTAAATCAGAAGCTTAAGATATCCCTATTACAAAACCTTTTAAGTACGTTTTAAATGAAGGGATCGCATTTACACCATAAAAGCCGCTATCCAAATACAAACTTAAATTTTCAGATAAAATAAACATAAGCGTTTGACGACCTTCTACTTTACACTCCGACAGTCCTCGGAAATCAAAACTTTTCTTTAGAAATCAAACGGCTTTTGTTATACTTTAATATCTCAGCTTTCGCGATACAAATTGGTACTCGGGATAATAAGATATTTAAATATAACTTCGGGAGTTTGAAGCGGCTTTTGCGTAATTATATTAAAGTGGAATACTTTTCAATATACATAAAAAATAATTGCGTCTGTTTGTATGTATTTATGTGGGAGAAAAAAATGTTTGGGTGTGTCAACATAGTGTCCTCTATACGAATTTCACGTCTGTTCGTAAATATTTAGACAGAAACAAATAGTTCAACGCGTTAAATTATTTTTTTATCCATTATAATTTCACATCTGTTAGAATGCATTTCGATCAAAGACAAATGGTTGAACTTTTTAAAATAATTCCTCTCTACATATTTTACTTCTGTCAAAATTAAATTCGAATAAATTCAGATAATTAAAGATTTCAAAATAATATTTTCTATACAAATTGTAAAATTACTCGTATGTATTCGGATTAGAGACAACTGATTGAACATTTAAAAATAATGTGTTTTATATAAATTGTATGTCTGTTTGTATGTATGTCGACTAAAGACAAGTGGTTGAACAAACAATAACAACGTTCTCTACCGCAAATTTTTCGTTTATTCTTATGAATTTCTATTGAATACAAAGGGTTTGACGTGTCGTTCACGACTACAGTGAGACTGTTCTTATGTTTCGAAAGGATTTGCGAAGTATATTCCCAAATCGCATATTCCCTTATTTAATTAAATATGTACACTATATATTTTATTTTAAACTAGACTTGTTTTTTTTTCAGAATTTCCAAATACCAGTTAACCAAAGGTATTTTTCACACAAAGGATTGTGAAAATATTTGAATAACTCGTTATCTCGTCTAACCTATAGCCAAGGCTGGACGAACACCGCCTAAGCGGATAATTCTTTTTTTTTTAATTTTTAAAACTCAGCTTGGTTAAAGTTAATTTTCTAAAAATAGAAAAAAATAATCATTTGAACAATAATTTATTCCTAGAGACGCTGTAAATGTGTGAAAAAGTTTTCGCTTTAAATCTAAAATAATAACTATACCGAAACAAGTCAATCAAAACTTGTAGTTCCACTAAAAATAAACAATTCCGAAAAATTGAATTTTACCGTCAAACGAAGATACGATTGACGATGTCGAAAATAAAGCAATCGAAATCACAGGTCAATAACTCTATTGGCAAAACAAGTAATAAGCGATCCTATTCAAGATGGTTAGATAATATTCCGCCGTCGAATTACCGGCTTTTTTCCTTACTTGACTTATTGGCTCGGATTTCAAATAGAATGAGCGATAATAGTTGTTTATATAATTGAAAGGAAATGATAATATTTCGCCACTCCTAGACACTGCCGGTTTGCAACTTGACATGGGGGACAAAAATAGACATGTCATACAAGAGGGGAACGGAAATGTGTCTATGGTAAAGACGAAACGCATTTGTTTACTATGCCGTCATGCTAAACCGGAAAATTTTGATTACTGAAAAATTGTGTGTATTTATTTTCACGAAAACGCACTTCGATACAGTTTAACAGGATTTATATTGTATTTAGGTTATTGTTATGTGAATACATATATCTGTTTTCGGTGTTATGTATTTAGTATTTATAACATGTACCTAAGCGTAAATTTCAGAGGGGAAGTCGATCGTAATTGGCTTTCACACGCACGTTCGTCACTGATACAAGCATCACTCTGAAAACGATCAGAGCAGGTTCCTAGGACCTCAAAACGTTGGCTTGGAAATCGAATTCTGAAATTTGGACTAAATTAAAAAACTGCCTAATTAGCAATATCTATCTCTAAATCTGCAGTGTGTTTGTACACTTACATTTACATCCACAATCGCATTCATATTCGTATTTATATTTAATACTAGCTGACCCGGTAGACTTCGTACTGTCTCAATCGATAAATAAAAGAGCTATACTTTTGTATAAAATAAACTTAAAACAAACAAAAGGAATCCGTAATTGCGTAATTACAAATGCGCACACTTTAGTCTGGTTAGTGGACAAAATAAGGCCATATGAGATTGATTCAGATGAGATTAATTACACATGATGTTGCTCACTTACAAAACTGAGTTTTCCTGAAATACTGGCTATTTATAAGGTTTCAATTTGATATTGACAGACACACACAGTTATGATACAGTCTGTTAATCAATTCAAAGCTTTCTGATAAACTATATTTTTTGTTTTGTGCTGCATAAATAAATAAAGATGACGGTTTTCCGACGCGCGAACACGCGACGTATAATTGTCCATGCGCGAAATAGGGAAACTCCAAGTTGATTCCGCAAACTTCCAACGACTGGCCTTGTGATTTATTTATGGTCATCGCAAAGGCCAGAAGTACTGGAAATTGTAAACGTTTAATATCGAATGGTAAATCCGTTGGAATCATAGGTATACGCGGGATCTAGACATCATCTCCTTTGTATTTTCCCTTTATGTTGTTTTAGTAACGTTATTCATCATCTTTTTCACAGCCAGCCTTATTCCATTGCACAGTCGAGGTTGATTAATGTTACGCAGCATGATGGTAACTGAACCTACTTTTAACTGCAAATTGTGAGGTGGTAATCCAGGACATGCCAGTGAATTTAAAAACTCCGTGGGATAGTTGGCTACGTCATCCTGGTTTATAACGGTGTCAAAATTGTTGTTTTTATTTAATTCCGAGCATTTTCATATTCATTCACATTTTAAACCTTCTCTGGACTTCCACAAATAATTCAAGACCAAAATTAGCCAAATCGGTCCAGCCGTTCTCGAGTTTTAGCGAAACTAACGAACAGCAATTCATTTTTATATATATAGATAAGAAGATAAGACGATACAAAGTACTTTTAAGGAAAAACGCAATAGATGCTTTTATTTTAAACGAACGTTTCTGCTCAAATCAATTAAGTATACTTAGGTGATACTTAACATTTTTAGAACTGGTCACTTACGAACAGTAAAATGAAATAAAAACATATTTAAGTTTTAAAAATAGATCTCTTTGCTTATCTTATTATATATATTGTATTGTGTGTTGTTATTGACCTTACCTGTCATTTGTTGTTATAAATTGGCGGCGAAGAAAAAATTGTTTCAATAACGTCATCATGAATTTAACGCGAGAAAATTTTTGCATTATGTTTTTTCTATTATTTTCGTTGCCATCTAAGCCGACAAAGAAACATTCTTCAGTTAGTCTTTCATGATGAAGCTCTATCCCTTGTCACTGTTTGTAACTGGTGAGGGACGTCCTTCTACTGCGACAACCGAAAACAACAACAGTGATATGCTGCTCATAATAGCGACTGACAAAAGTGTTACATACTAGCAGATTTGAACAAGCTTTAGCGTCGGTATGAGTCAAGAGTAAAAAATTGTTCATGAATATTTAGCGGTCAGGAAGCTTTGTACTCGGTTGGATACCTCATAACTTGACCGAAGCTCAATAACTCCGTCGTGTTAATTAATTGGTATCGCGAAACAATGCAAAGACTTGTTGGTGTGACTCAAATGCTGTATGCGACGTAGTTACAGGTGAAGAAAGCTAGATTTACTATTACGATCATGAAACCAAAAGTCAGTCTGCTTAGTTGGTGTTTCCTATCGAGGAGATGCTTACTAAAGTAATACGAGGTCGAAGCGTCGGAAAAAAAGATTGTGGCCTCTTTATTCAAAATAACAGATCATTATGCAACATTATTTTAGAGGATAAAAAAACGGTTGCTGTAAACTTGTAGATTAACAATAGTTTGCATCTTGTTTTGGAGAAATTCAGGAAAAACGATCTCGCAGTAGGACTCTCCTTCATCATGACAACCGTTTCACCACATACCGTCGGACAAACAAATAACTATTTGGGGACGTTAAGTATAGAAATAGTGGTCCATTCGCATTACACCCCCGACCTTGCACCATTCGATTTTCATTTATTCTCTAAAATAAAAAAAAAAATAACAGAAAGTGGTTTACCGACGTCAAGGAAGCAGTGCTGACCCCTAAGTGCGAGTGGGCAGAGTCTTTCTCTCATTGATTCCATCGAATGCAGAGATATATTGGTCTCAATAGATTCAATATTGGAAAACAATAGTAATTACTGAACTCAATAGTTTGTTCAGTTTTTGATACTCCAAGGACTTTTAGGTTGATCCACGAACATCAATTCACATATTCGAAGTCGAGTGCACGACACTTTCAAATTTAAAGTAACAAAACGGTTACAAGGAGACTGCGCAGAGAGGTAACTTTATATATATATATAGTGTAGGACAGAGTACTTAACATCTCGATTAAACACGTCGTACCCGAGGGATCGCAAAGACATTTCCACGGCTGAATTACCGTAAAGATTTTGAGGGAATTCAGAGGTCGGGTAACTTTAAGCTCAAGGGAATCCGTAGAATATGCGACGTGAATTCGTCGTTGCGACGAATATTGACGGTTAGTTGTTTTAACATTGTCTATCGTTAACCGAACCTCGACCTGGTCGAGTGCCGGAAGTGGAATCGAATCGGCTATCACATACTGACTTGGAACGGCACTGATACAAAAAAACTGGGCAAGAACATGTCAGACCATGCTCACTATAGGGTTCCGAAGTCATTAATATAAAGCAACGTACTGCAGATGAATAAAGTACGTTATTACAGTTTTTTCATGTTTCCGGCACAGAAATCCTTTAAGCACTTTAGTCGCCTATAACTATAAAAAATAGTAGGTATGTAGTTTATTACTATTAAATTATTGTAAATTAAAGTGCATCAGCAAAAGAGCGTGTCTTCTGGCACTTCCTTTTATTGAGAAGCGTAGTTTATTGACAATAACTCAAAAACACTATATTCCATCACGCTCAAATTATTTTAATTGTAATTATTTATTGAGTGTTACCTTCGTTATTTTTTTCATATTTTTCGGATATACGGTTTAGAAAATAAAGAGGGAAGACACAATTTCTTATAATTTCGGAGCGGTTATTTCCAAAATTATTCATCATGTGATTTGAAAAATTGCTTATAAACCTTAAGTTATTTCTAGAATAACTGTTGAAGTGTATGCCACACGTTGATGTTTGCTGAAAAACATTTTTTTTAGCTACATGTGTGAAGTTCCCCCTTCCAGAAATATTTATTTTTGTTATTTAACTACCAAACTAAATAACGGATTATACAAGACCTATTCTATAAATTTTATCAATATACGTCCTGTAATTTTTGAATAACATCCCTGTGACTTACAGATTCACGGACAGACATGACGAAATTACAAGGGTTCCGTTTTCGCCATTTTGGCTCCTAATCCTAAAAATGATAGATCAGCCTCGTTCACGTTGCAAGGATTCGATTCCCATAATTGTTTTTATGTTAGCTGGTACAATATTTTTACTCCATTATTGAACGTTGCGTACCGTACTAAGGGTACGAGCGCCATAATTAAATTTCTTCAAGTTCATCGAATTTCTAGAACAAATCACATAAATTTAAGCTTTACTAATGACCACTATCCAAGCAGCAAACTTCTGGGCGTTCCATGAAGCGTATAGGACTCATACAAGCTGTCCATCGAGTCCCGCATGGAGAGACATCTGTCGTACAGAGCAATGCACGAAACTATACCGCTGTAAAGTTAGTCACGAAACCTCTGAAAGGCGTAAAATAGTAACGAGAGGGAGAAGAAGGAAGGATTTGGGAGCAATGGACCTTCGCATTTCATCATTCAGCCAACTCAGAGCGGCAAAGTATCGTGCGGTGTGCTGTATTTATAATAGAAGCCTATGTGATTATTAATGGTAATCGACGTTTTATTTTGTACCTAAGCAGGAAATAAAGCAATTATTGATACACTATCTCATTTTCATACTGTATTAATACTTTGATACTGTATTAATTACAGTAAATTATAAACCACAACGTTATATGTCTCTAATAGATGGCGCAGAGACGCGTCGATTTTGTTTGTATATAATATTGTGTAACTCTCTCTCTCTCTCTTTCTCTACTATATAAGATATTTACATAAATCTACAATATAAACTATTTATTAAAAATGGCTTACCTTATAAGATTTTTTTTTGTAAATTTTCTTGAAATTAGAACTAATGGTGTGAAAAAAAAACGTTGAAGCCTATTTGTATAAAGTAAAAATATTCCATCTTTGATTATAGAATCCACACCAGTTCCTCTTTTGGGTGGCCTCTGCGGATCGCACTTCTAAGCAGACACGGGCCCACACCTCTAAACGCTATCCTTTTTATATTAAACCCATACGGAGTGCCCTTACGGCGTTATTACTCTCGCTTATGGATCCCATGCGATGCGCAGAAAATTTTACTGCATGGGTAGTGCCATCAAATTTGAAAAAAAGAGACACATGGTTCCTACAAATTATTATGTTTATTGAGACAGAATAATTTTTATCCAATGAGATTACTTCCCAGGCCGATGAGAAACTTACTTGATACATTATGTCTCGATAACTGCAGCGCACAGAGATATGCTTGATAGCTCACGCGACATATTTGTAATAGTATATTAATTTATTTTGTTTATCTGTCACAAAATAAGACAAAGAAAAGCTTCATAAGTAAATTTATACTTCGCTAGAAAGATGTATATTTTATATATATATATTCAATATATTTTATATATTGTTAATTATTTTTACTGACATATCAGTTTTTCATTGAGTAAACAAGCGGAATAAAAGACATTTCACGTGAAAGCATATTTTAATGATATCTACTAAAACATGAATATTACAGTTATAATAATTTAAATCATGGTTGAGAAATACAAAATAATAATATTTTAGGACGGATCGTTATTTACTTGACTTTTGTCATCTACTATACAATTGTAAAACCTATCCCGTCTCTGATAATAAACGGTTTCGTACATTAAAACTTCACATTCATAAGCCGACGGATCCCTATTAAAGGCAAAGCGGGTGTCAGAAACACGGAGCGACCATATATCAAGCTCGGAGAACCAGAATAGGGTATTAGTCAAGTCGCGACTTCGATAAATTCCGAGGTGGGGCTCGCAGGTGCGGATTTGCTTGGCAGAGATGAAATGCGGCCTGGAAATATGTATAGCTTTTCCCGATTTTTGGGAATGTCGGGCTGCAAGGCACTCGCGAAACCGTACGTGTTTAGACACCTCGATGCGGCTAAATATACGGCATTTGTTATTCCATTTAGTGGACGTATTTAGAAAAAGGTGTTGATAACGCGATGCGTCACGAAATAATGCAATACAGAGGTGATGCAGGCACGGCGCAACACAGGTACGTGCGCGCGAGTGCTCACTTTGTTTTAAACGATGTCCAATTAGCACGACATTACTGCGTTAGCAACATTCTGTCGTGTAAAGTTTTAATTCGCGGAAATTCGCAATTAGACGCTTGTTCAACACTCGTTAGATGTTCGATACTCGTCGATCCTCTGGAGTCAATATTCAATTATTTGGATGGAAATTCTTACTGAAAGAGTAGATTCAAGGGTTAATGGTGTCTTACTTTAAACAAGTGCTGCGTTGATAATATTTACATTAAATATTAAATTACACAAAACCTTTATGTGTATAATCCCGATTTGATCACCGTCGAAAGAATTAAACAATCTCTAAAATTCGATGTATAAATACATTTCATATAATACATAATATTATAGTTTAAAATAGTTTTTTTTTAAACTTCTTTTTAAGTTACTATTGATATCCCGACGGTTTCATAACCTCTTATTCATAAAACGCGCTCAGTTCTTTGTGATAATTATAGACACTTTGAAAGTGCAATTATAATTATGTCATGACCTAGTACCGCTACACTTCTGCATGATCTCTTAGAGTCGGGTCATATAAATTGTTTCCTCGTATTGCATTAATACAGTTGCCTACTTAGTTGCCGCCATCTATAATATTAATGGTTAAATTATAGTAAACACTTTAAAGAACGATGATTCTAATTAATCGCTTTTAATCTGAATAATAAAATCACATGTAAATGATAATTCCGATGACATTTAAACGGTGCCAGAAGAAAGGTTTTCGGAATATAAGCATTTCTAAATATATTATAAATTTTAGGACATTTTACAATAGTTCCTTTTAGGATATTTCATAAAATTATAACTATTGTATTTGCTGTTTTCTAACTTAACTCGACGAGCCGAATCAGAAAATACATATATAAACTTTTGAACCACACACATATATATATATATATATATATATATATATATATATATATATATATATATATATACGATATAATTTATTATTTACTAATAATCAATTTAAAAACTGACATAGTAAAATTCATTTAATTTAATTGTCAAATGATACACAAATTCATGTTTCTAATGACTTCAATGATGAAGTCCGCGAAGCTAATGTGAATTTCCTTGTATTTCATTTCAAAGACAGAAGTTATGCACTAAGTGGTTTCTTTGAATAACGGTATGTAATATTCATAAAAAAACAATACTTTTGTTTTTATTAAGGGGAAAACTTTGTAGACGCAGAGTAAAATTCATTTAACCATTTTTATTATACTGAAAAATTTTCATTTCCTGTTCAACAACAAAATAAAAAAGTTATATCGAAATAGAGTTAAGAATTTTTTATTTTTTTCTTTCTATATAATTAGAAGATCATCGCAGATCTTCTTATGTATTTTTAAGAAGAATTTTAAATAAAATGTTCCCTGTTACTTTGTTCCTAAACAAAACTTATTTCGAGTGAAAACTGTGTCCTACCGAAAAGAATAACAATAAGGTCAATCAAAAAAAGTTAATTTTAAGAAAATACCAGAATACAATGTAAAGTATGAGAACCATTCGAAATCCCCTCTCTCGAGCTCATTCTCATGCGCGTAAAGTATTTCGAGTTATTGAATCTGATACAATACATGGCTATGAGAAAAGTATACTAAAAACACTACAAATAATATACACTAAAAAGTTATGTATAGAAAGCAAAATCTTCGTTGGATTACTGCAGGTATGGAGTTTGATTAACGTCCTTGAATAATGTAATCGTCAGATCAGAAGATTGTAATCTAAACGAAGTTTCAAAATATCTGGACTTTGGAATTGTTGGACAGACATATAAACATTATAAATGAAAGATTTCGTTTTTTAATTTGAGAGTTATTAACAACCTATTTGAAAAATATTTATCGTTGAACAGACTGATCCATGTATTAGTCGACCAAATTATAGGAACGGAACTTTATCACAGAAAAAACATTACTACGCAGTCAATAAAGGTTGCAGAATTGTAGCAAACACAGTAGTCGAGAACTCTGTGCAAAAATATTTTTATTGATCTTTTTTTGCAAAAATATTTGAAAATGTATGTCTTCCTACTTCTTGAATATTTTTAACTTTCGTTAAAGTAATTATAAGATTATTGAACTAAGATAATGATAAAATTAACACTTGTTTAGTTGTTCAATATCTGTCACTCCTCTCGAATCAATATTCAATCATTTGGATAGAGATTCGTAGTGGAGAGGCAGATTCGAGGGTCAGCGGTGGGTTGCATGCTGCATGTTAATGCATGTTGTAGGCAAGCGTCTATTATGGATTTCTGCGAATTAACACCTCACACAATAGAAGACTTTCTTGTAATAATAGATATATTTTAATATTGAAGAAATTTTTTTTTTTTATTAATAGTCAAAGTAAATTATGTCCAAATTGATAGTTTTATTGTACATTCTTAATACAAATTAATTAATTTGAGAAATTCGATGTAAATGTTTGGATTATGTAGTATTAGGATTCAGAGATTAGCGCCATTGATGAATTTAACATATTCCAACGCCGAAATACACAAAATGTTGAAATACACGTTTTCTACTTTAAAAAGTGGAATTAAATAAACAAAATTAGGTTTCTAATATATTATAGTAAAGCTTCTAGTCTTTCACATTTCGTTTTAAAATTTCGAAATAAGCCATCAATAACATAACACGATTATAGGTTTTGCATGTAAAATACTATTTATCTAAGGAAAACTTTACTGCATATATGGGGTTTTAAACTTTTTTTTTTATTTATTCGTTTTTCCTTTTTTTAGTTTATTTCTGTCCTTTTCTTTAGTTTATTCGTTTCGGTTTATAATGTCGTATATCTCACCGTTTCGAGTGAACACGACTGTTCAAAAAACGAAAAAGTAATTTTTTTTATTTAGTCTATTATAAGTGAGTTCATCACATAAACTTAAAATACCTAATAAAATGGAGAACACAATATATTGCTCGCAAATGTCAATAGTTCATACTTAATTATTCAGCATTATGGGAACGTTTATTTGCAAATGTATAAGAAATAATGAAGCATGAATTCAATATAAAAACCTTGCGTTATTTGACAGCACTTTTAATTATATTTTGTCATCCATTTCGCATAGAAGATTCTGTTTTGAATACGGTTGGCACACCTCATACGTTACGCCATCTCACTTCGTTCCCCGCAAAGCCCAGTTTCAGTACTAAATAACGTTCGTGCACGTACATCCTCTCTGAATTTTTCCTGCTTCTTGCGACGTGAATTATTATGGATGCGACTTAATTTAGATGAAGTGACAAGACAGCGCGCGCGTGGAAACAAATATTAGGCGAGTAGATACGCCGTGGTAATATCATCGAAATACAGGGATACGTGGAATGCAAATAAATATTAATATTTGTATAGAATAAAAAGTATACTTTAATTCGATACATATTAAAAAAAAACTGGCCATACGCCTATCGGGCCGCACGCAATGTTGGGTGCCGTAGTTACTGGTCACAAGATGCAGACTTCGAAGAGGGCTTTTTTGTTTGATGCTATGAACCTAGGAATTGAGTTGAAGGTTTGAAGATTAATAACGCCCTTAAATGGGCCCACTCAGCAGGACAAGTGTTAATTATTGATGAGTTTATTTTATATATTCATAATGTACCGGATCATAGACATATATTTACTACCTGTTTTACACAACTAACTACGTCATCAAAGAAGTCGAGGTTGTAAGATCTGTACTGTTACACATTCTTGAATATTACATTAAAACAATAGTCCTTTTATTTAAAAAAAAATGGAGTCAAATCACAATTTAAATATTGACTACAGTCTCAAAATGTGAAAATACAATGTGAAAAAGTGTACTAGCAAAAGAGCCTATCTTCATAGCAATTACGTCCTTTTGTTAAACAGCGCAGTTTTTCGGTAAGAACCCAAAAACGGTACATGCGATCACGTTCAAAATAACTTTCTTTGAAAGTATTTATTAAGCGTTATATTTTTTTTCATATTTTTTGAACATACGTTAAAAAAAATGTAGGAGGGCACAATTTATGCTAATTTTGGAGTAAATATTTCCAAAAATATTCACTCAAGAAAAAATGCTTAGAAACCTTAAAGGGTTTTTAAAAGAACTGTGAAATATGTGTACCATACGTTAATGTGCGCTAAAATAAACTTTTTCAGCTTCTGTTATTTGCATGGTGGGTCCCCTGCCCCCCGGTAGAAATATTTATTTTTATTATTTAACTACGAGTTTATGTAGCGGCTTGTACAAGACATCTATACTACTATTTTTATCATAATACATTTTGTAGTTTTTGAGTAAAATGCTGTGATATACGGACGGACGGACCAACGTGACGAAACTATAAAGGTTCCGTTTTTGGCAGTTTGCCTAATCCATTAATTAAGCTTTCAAAGTGAAATTGGTGGATATTTTCACAGGTTATCAATTTGTTCACAAATTCCATGACTGCCGACGGGATCGGGGTTTTTAAAGTTTTTGATGTTTTTTCGATGTATTTTTACCATTTTGACTACCGAACTCTAATAACGGTACGTTAGTTTTATTAGAATTACAATTCTTATAAGTTTTTCATGCACAAATAGCTATGCGAGCTATATCATTTTAACTGTGTAAGCATAAGGCATTAGATTGTAGTTCATGGTCTAAAATAATATGTAGAATTTTTTTGATAGAATCGAGGTGAAAACTGACAATGGGATGGAAATTTAAATCGAAACTAGAAATTTATGATTTTTGGCAAGATCAAGTGAAATAAGAAATGAAAGAGTTATTCCAAATTCATACCGGCGAAACTAGTAACTAATAAAAACCCTTGAGAATTTACATGGCAAAAATACGAATAACTTTACTTTTCAAGTTTATGGTCTTAAAGTCAAAAACAACTATTTTGATATTTAATGATTTTATTTTTGTTTTATATCATGTAATAATTTATTTTCATGGATTACATGAAGAAGTTGAAAATAAATACCAATGAAACGTTGTGACTTTTGAAAACTATACATCTACGCATTTTTGTTATCCAAGTT
Organism: Eumeta japonica; assembly: GCA_005406025.1. Taxonomy (NCBI): domain Eukaryota; kingdom Metazoa; phylum Arthropoda; class Insecta; order Lepidoptera; family Psychidae; genus Eumeta; species Eumeta japonica. The sequence goes on along the minus strand of BGZK01000803.1, from coordinate 178,863 downwards.
CCCAAGAATTTTTATCATATATTCAAACATGAATGAGACATAGGATATAAATCAAGAAACTAAAGCTCAGTTGTGAGAAAATTATATTTACATATAAAAACAAAATATTTTTGACCTTCTAGAGAACCTATACAATATAAAATAATATAATATGTATGATTTATTATTTTCTTATTATATCTCTTCAAAGCGCGCTTAACAATGTTTCATACCTCTAAACCAGTACTCGAAACACGATTTATAATGTGTATTAGACACTTCTACAACGACCTTTTCAAATCTAGGCAGATTTGATCCTTTTACTTTGTTAAACAAAGAGAATCACACGATCTAATATCGGTAGTGTAAGAAAGATTACCTGTAACTTGGATGGGTTTTCGAAAGATGCGCTGTCTAGACAATCAGTGTTCCATAAAGTCCTATGTTAGATTGCTGGTCGCTCACAATAGTAAAAATTCCTATAAAACCTTTGTCTTTCAATCTCGCAAGGGTGTAGACACTAGATAACTTGTCAAAGAAAAACAACTTACGATTAACATTTTGCTTGCACTTTTTGTTCGCTTTGATTTGATAGACGATAGTTCGTTTTAAAATAGCCATAAGGTCGACTCACGCTTTGTTTTTGGATCATATTGACATATCTATTATTCTACGCTCATAACGATAACGCAAACACGCCGAAGCGGTCTCCTTTAAATTATATATCATGTCACGGCAACGTTTTACTCGACCTTGATTCGGTGTTTGCATTGGCTGGTGCGGTATCTAATGTGGAATTATCTTCCTCACGTGAAGATGCACGTGTAGAACTTCATGCACGATTTCCGGTCCGCTCTGTGGTATATCTGAATCTCTTCGAATTGTTAAACTGCTAGGACGTTTTCATCTTTAACGTCCACCAAGGGCCGGGCACTTTTCTCCGTCCGTCAAAGCTGCTTTTAAATTTGTTGACCCAGCGGCATAAAATCGCTCGAGAAGGGCTTTTTCTCTTTGAACAGCATTCAAAACCTTTCGAATATTCTTATGATTTTAGCCGACACTGGGAAGTCGTTCAAAATCTTACGCTAAAGTGTTCTCGTTGTCAATCCATTTTTTGTGCGATGCATAATATTTTAAATTGGCTTGTAAAAAAATGTGAAGGGAAATTAAAATTTGGAATCACATATATTTCTCTTAAGTAATCGAATTTTATAACATAGTCAGAACTAGTGTCTCTTCGTTAACAACTATTTTTCAAAAAATATTTTGCGTACCCTAGTATTTCTCCTTATTTTAATGGAATTGTATTTCAAAAGATTATCATCAAATACCACATTATTAAATATTCTATATCCTAATAAGAACCTGAGGTAACATTATTGTCAGTGTTAGCCTATGAAAATATATTTTTATAAACTTACTGTTTTTTAGATTTTTAGTCACAAAATACCTAGTTATCATAAAGGAATATACTTGAATGCCCTAGCTTTCTTTCTATCAAAACATCAGACTTTGAAACAGAATCACATCATATTTTTCTTTCGATTCATTTTTCGCTCAACCTTCAGCCAGTCGCAGGGACTGAAAAAAGAAAAGTCCCAATACATCAGAGGGACCGTAAATACAAGGAGATTTTCAAGATTTTATTTTGGATTCGGAATGACGGAAGTATAGAACCAACCGTTGTTCATGAAACCTTTAGCCAGTAACCAAAGTCGAAATAGGTATACTAAATGGTAATATATTTTTTACACCTTGAACTGTTAACGTGTTTGCATCTATATAATGGAAATTATTTTCACTCGTTTGCACATTTAAAAATATTAGAAACGTTGTATAAGTATTAAGAACTGATATAATAAGCAGATCAGATTATTTCGTAATATAGGAGCTATTAGTTAGCACATCAAGTTTACTCCTATTTTCATTATTTCAATATTTTCAATACATTATACTTGGCAAGGAGGGCCTGATGATGGATCTGAAAGACTACAATGTTACTTTTTTAGTAGTTTGTAACCAGTAAACGCCCCAATTCGTTTAATTTGTATAGACGAGTCCAATACTGTTGCCCAAATGAAACTGAAAATATGGTTTCCATTGAGTTGGTTTAAAAGAAATATAAAACAAGTGAATCATGTATTTGTTCGGTTGAGTAATATATTAAACTTGTTTAATACTCCAAAGTAGAAAATATATAAGTAAAAAAAAACTATAAAATAACACGTTTTAACAAAGTAAATGAGAACAAAATATTTTTTTATATATCTATAATTTAGATTAACTTAAAACGTAAGAGTGTTTGAGATCAATCAGCATGTTTTCCACATACAGTTTAATGTCTTTGCTTCGACACGACACCGAGGGTTTAGGCCCTGCAAAGCTAGCTAGCGACGGTCTGCTAATAAACAAACAAAACAAGGTAAGACGGGTCCAAGGTATAAACATAGCTAGTATTTTGTAATTAGGGTATGAGAGGGAAGTAAAAGTGATAAGTGATTATAAAATAAATATAAAATAGCTTAAAAAACTAAAATATATCAAATGAACACTCCATAGTATATGAATTTATGTTATGACGCTATTGTTAATATAAACTGTATACTGAATTTACAATGATAAAATAATCCATTAATGACTTAGACTGCACTAAATACTGTCAATAGCAAAGAATAATTAAAGTAGATAAATAATGGCTTGTTGTTTGCTGATCAAATCATGCTAATTTACTATGTTGCAATGATACTAAACGAAGGAACCCGGGAAAGTTTCTGAAGTATCTAAAACTAAGTAAGGGGGGTGCATGAGAACTGCGTTCAGAATTCAAAACTGATGAAACCAAATACAAGCAACTGTATCGGCATTCAAGTAATCAGGATGAATACAATTATTGTTCAAGGTACATCCATACTTGCCTTTTCAAGCTGTGCGCTCAACAAAACCCAAGGTGGATATTCTACTTCTAAAAAAATTTACTATCATCATCTCGCAGCAAATATCACCCATGTCTTCGAACTTTTTTCTTTTCCTTTAATTCTTTTATGCCTTTAAAGTAATTAACAAGAAAAAAGTCTAAAAGAATAATTTATAGGTTTTATGAAAAAGATTGCATGTCTTACGTACTGTGAGGATAGTATGGCATAGATGGTAAAATGGGCGATAGATAATATACATAAAGAACGGTAGATGAATACGGGTGAAAGGGTGAGAAATAAATAATAATGAGAAGCAAATACAATGTGCAAATAAATTAGTCGAAATTGTAGAAGATACATTATGTAAATGAGGGTAAATGAATGCATTTTTTTCATATTACTTAAAGCATGCATGGTGCATTTATTTGTATTAATTATACAATGAATTCGTTAAAATACATAACAAAACAATGAAAACATAAACAATGGCAATTTTATGTAATAAAGTTTTCAGCAATATTAATTTTATTCATCATTTACGTCATCTTGCGTTGTATTTAATCCAGGAACAATATTGACATTATTGAAAACTGAAATAATTGTTTTTGGTAACTATAAAATATTATACATATACTGCTAGGGGATGCGCAAGATAAGTTGCGCATGAATATGGAGACTATACACGTGTAGTTTCCATAGACATGAGATTGACCTGAACGTAACGCAACGTAACGTAACGCAAAGTTTGATATTACTCTCCATGATTTTTCATATCGCAGTCTTATATATGAAAAATCTATTCTTAAAGAGTAAACTCCAAAAACTGAAATTATCTTTGTGCAATTGTTTGGATTTAAATAAAATAACCTTGTATTTTCAGAGCGTAACTTTTGTAATGTTATGTACATAATGCGCGTGAGTTACATGCACCTACGTTTTACGACGCACACTTCAGCCTATGGTTTTTTAAAGTCAACTAAAATTATATTTTAAAATACTTTTTGAATTTTTCGTTTAATAACCTTGAATCCGAATATTTTTCTTAGTTTCTTTATTGCATTTTATTATAAATTATATTTGAAACCCAATACATAACATCAGTTTAACGAATATCAAACGAAAAATTATTCGAATATTAGCTAGCTCGGTTAACCTCCTATATTTTCCGTTAGGTGGCATACCCGAATAGTATCCTTCATTTTTACCTACGTAAAAATGGAATGACCGACCGTCAGTTCCAATCTCGGTTTCGGTACTAGTCCTGATTCCGATCTCGGTCACGATAACGATTCTGACCCTGATTATATTCTAGATTCTAATACCGGTCCCGTTTTTAATACGACTCTGCTACAGGTCACAGTTTAAATTTGGACAAATCTTAGTCTCAAAACAAACTATTGCTCAACTTTATTACTCTGCGAAGATATTATTCTTCTACATGTGAAAGTATTTTAAAATCGACTTGACTAAGCCAATTCTAAATGAGGACCACATGGTCAATTTGTTCTGCTTATGGTGTAAATACGCGATTTCCCCCTCGTGGACTAAATTTCTCAGACTTATACCGATTATTGTATTAATATAGTTTTATTTATTGTTTTTTTTTAACGCCTATTTCTACTAATATTTTCTACGATTAAATGTAATAGATATCCATCTCCAGGATGCAAGCTATCCTTCTTTCAAGTTTCTTCAAATTCGTTAGTGATTTAGTTATGGAAACACAACAAACATACAGACACCAAATACAATGCTCATTCTTTTGAACTTTTGCTTACAGCACAGCTCTCTCAAAGCTATCGCTTTGCGGATCCCTCGATTGCTCCTGCATCTCCTGTAGTACGTCTCCGGTCACGCTCTCGCTCTTTATTTGTTCCAGTCTCATTTCGTTCTTAAATAAAGTAAACAATATCACTTCTTAATAATTTCTCCAGAATCTCAAACGATCAACAAAATTTATAATAGAAAACTAAAAATGACACCAAAGGCGGTCAAATTAAAATGTATTTTGTAAATAATTTTCATTGAACTTTTACCCATGGAACCATAAAAATAATGTAGGCTACATTCTTTTACTTGGATTAAGCTTCTTCTTGCCAAATTTCGTTGAAATGGTCCAATTACAAGGGTATGTATGAAACTCAGAGAACTCAAACGCGTAACCATAACCCACTCGGAGCCCTCGATCTGTGTTAATAAGAAAAACTTGTGCAAATTTCAAAGAAATTAGTCTAACTATAAGAGTTATTAGTATTTTTGAAGGAGCCCTAAAATATCTATAGTGTATATTTTATTGCCTACTATTTCCATTTTATTTTCTATTAAAAGTGGTTAAGCTATGAGGGTTCTTAGTGATTCTTACCGAACCCAAAAAAAAATGTATCTTATGTATTTTTACTGATTTTCAAATATTTCAAACTAAATATTATTGAAATCGATTAAATCATAAAAATTTAGTAATTCTCAAAGAATCCTAATAAATGAACCGTATATCCTTCTATCGGCTTTTCGCTACATTCAGTTAAACTATAATAGTCCTTAGTAATTTCTAGAAACCCCAAAAAAGAATCAAACCCTTGATAGATTTTATTTTAGATAACTTTCGTTCACGGCTTCGCCTGTATAGACATAGAAGAAATTGCTAAGTCTTTTGTATTGACTGACTTTGTATTATGTGCCCATCATGATCCCAATCTCGCTCTATGTGCTTGATTTCGTGTCCACCTATATCCTGATTTTGCTTATGCTTCTGATATCGATCGCGGTCTTTCTTTGATTCATTTCCGATAAAGTACTCCAACTTTAATGATTTTTGAATTCTCAGAGAAGACCCCTAAATATTTCCGAAATAAAAGTAACCTCAATATAACTCCGTAAGTTCCTCCACTTTGCAGTGAACGTCGCAACGTGATCGCTTCAGCTTTTCCAAAGATACCCCGATCAAACAGACAGACAGACAGATAGAAAAGGGTTATTTCCTTTCATACAAATCTTATCTTGACAATTACGAACATAACAAAAAAGGAATCGATCAAGCCGTTTTTGAGTTTTAGCGCGACTAACGAACAGCAATTGGATTTTTAATGTATAGATAAAAAATAAATAACAATAATTCTACTCGTGTTAATGATAACGAAAATTAAACCGTTAATCAGAAAACAATTCCTTTTGTCAATTCTGTGTTAAAAAACCTATCGCCTAGGTGTAAGCTATTATAGGGAAACCCGATTCGCACTGGAACTATGCAGAGGGTTTTAAGATTCAAGTTCTTTGATCTGAAATGAAATGGAGGATGCGTCTCAGCGATGGGGTGATGAAACATTTGACATATGTACAACATATGTGAGCCCAGCTTGTCTATATGAGGTTGTTACAAAATAGAACCTTATTTTGCGTCAATCTTATACGGACGAGTCCGGAAGAAAATAGAAATACAATATTACTTTGATAGAACGAAAGTTTTCGTGATATAATTAACGCAGTCCGTTTCCTGGCGCTCCCGTTTGTCGCTCCGATTGTTTGGCGCCTGTCGGCGAGAAAGGACGCGTCTGTTGCAGAATGACGGTTTTCCTACTAATTGAAAGGTCTTTGGTATTTACGTCTCAGCCTATTGCGAAATAGGCACTCGGTCAACAATGACGAATTGTTCGCAAAATACACTGTTGACGTTTTATTGTTTTGTTTACATTATTCCGCTAGGTTCGAAGTGGAGGAAAGGAACTCGACCGCAGGGCACTTTGTAATAGAAATGTTATAAAATAGAATAATTAAATATGTTCATTTTTCAGTACTAGTCTTTTCTCGCGGCTCCGCTTACGTGGGCAACAAGTTAATGCATCTTTTACATCGACTGTCAACCATGATGTGGACCTTGATCCCTTTGTCGATTCTATACCAAAAAAACCCATATTCGTACACCTTACTCAAGTAATGACGTTAATTTTTTATTAAGAAAAATCTCATTTACGCTCTTGATGTTGATCTTATGCGCAATCCTGATCCAAAACCGCTACTAAACTTGAAACTCTCTGGAAAATTGTTATTACTGATAATCAATCGAAATAAGTAAAGAATTTATTCTACGTTCACACGAGCGAAGCCGCAAGCAAAAGTCAATATCGTTATTAGCATTAGCTATATTACTGAAAAGTTCCATGTATTTTTTTTTCATGCGTTAAAGTGTGATTAAGTAACAAACATCTAAACTTACAAAGTTTAACATTTATAGTATAAGTAGTTATTTGATTTAATTTCGTATTATTACTCTTGGAGTGAAGCACAAAATTTATTTTTGTAAATTGAAAAGTGATAGGCAAATGTAATTTGGTTTTGTTTGTCAAAATAAGATTTGATAAGAAACGAAGTTACTGTGATAGAGCCATATTCTACATAATTTGGCCTGAGCACGATAATGAGCCGGCTCGAACGGTGAGACCACCCTTTCACAGAATACAGACGTAAAGTAGCAGCTTCCAAAGTCACCTTTCGTCCAAGGAGTTCCGTAGCGCACTCCTCTTCATTACCTCACTCTTCCTTCCATCGACCACCTCCTCCATCCGTCATCCATTCCTTTTTCCATGAGATACCCTATTACTATCCAAGAGACCGACAAAATACTGTTAACTCCTTTGAGGTTGCGAGCGTCCATGGGCGGCAGTGATCACATACTCTCTGGTGGCTCGGATGCTGACTTTACTATAGCAAATGCTAAAAAAACAACAATATACATTGGAGAAAATTATTTTCAAATGAAAAATTTAATAAAATATGTTACGGACAGCCGCGCAACTAATGTAAATTCACAGATTGTATTGTGTCTTATACGGACTTGATAGAGATTTATTTGTAATAAGTGTTTTATATTTGTGCGTGTTCTATGTATTTTATTAAAGAGTTTTTTGTATAGTTTTTTTATTACCCGGGTAGGGACTAGTTTTAAGGAAAATATTTGTTTGTTTTTTATTAGAATTTTGCTTTGTTAAATTGAATATTTGAAATGTAATGTGCGTGTGAGTTGCATACGAAATCGTGCTTTGGTGGGGAGGACCAATGATAGGCCTTAAAAAGCGGCCGTCATTACGGCACGGCCGCTAATCGGTGTCTCGGGCGCTAGTGGCGCCAATGCACTATCGCTCGCGACCTCCGTATCGAGACCGTAGAGGAATTCATCCGGCGCATAGCCCGCCGGATGTTTGACTTCGCTGATCAAGGCCCACATGAATTCCTCCGGAACATCGCGCCGTCGCACGAGAGGTCGCCGAGCGGCCGACCGCTCCCTAGAGAAATCACGAAAACGCCTCCTCCCATTTAGTGAAGCAGAACCTGCGAGAACTAGATGTCTGACTGGATTCTCGTAAAAGGAACCACAACCACAGGACCGTCGGGGTCGTATCCCCGACGAGAAGACGCCCGGGCATGAGGCAACAGTAAGTCCTCCGTCCCGTACCTGCACCCACAACTAAGGGTGTGGAAGCCCCACGAGCGAACGAGCGAGCCAATGCACAGTTGACTCCCGGCAGCGGCCCGCTGCGCACGCCTCGGCGTGGCGCAGCGGGATCGGACGCCAACTCACCATGACTACCACATCTCCCGCGAGTGCGATAAACCTCCGGCAACCATGCCGTTAAGGTCGCGCCCGACACCCACGGGAACCAACGCAGGCTGTCCTGTGCGCGTGTGTGCTGCCGAACACGCGCGCCGTGCGCCGCGCTACGCGCCGTTCCCCGGACCGGCCTGCTATTTTGTGACTACCCTCAATTTATTGAGATCCCGGACTACACCACTGCACCAAAGCTGATGTCGCCGCATTTTAATTCATTAAAATGCAGGCGGCTCGGCACCGCGGCCATCCCGGACGTGCAGAGCGTGCTGGTACGGCCGCCCCTGGCGCTTACTGGACGCTGAAGTGTCCGACGCGCCGCGCACCTACCATGCTGCAGACGGCGGGGCGCTTACTCGGACATCGTGGGAACAATTACTCTAATTGTGAACCAATGCTTCGGGGGGCCCCTCGCCGATTGGAAACACTACCCAGACGAGGGCCAGAACGAGAAGAAGAGGACAGCGGCTCACTGACGCGTGCTGCTTCGGATGCTGCTGTTGTGTCGCCGGTGCGTGCTGCCTCGACGTGGTCGGCGTTCATCGGCGTCCGGCGGGCGGCGGTCGTCTGCATGCGTCGAACGAGTTCTGCCCTCCCCCCGCCTCGTCAACCACCACTTCACAACCCGGTGCCCCCCCCGCGGCCGTTGAGCGCATGCGCGGTGACGCGCGCGCCCGCGGGTGGTCCGGCGTAGGCACCGGATTGACATCGCAACCCAAATGAGACAGAACGAGGAGGTTGAAGGACGCGGCTCGCTGACACGTACTGCCTTGGCTGCTGCCGTCCGACGCGTGGATGGCCTGATCAGCGGTCGGCAGGCGCGCTCGGTCAGATCTACACCAACGCGGGTCACCGATGCGCCGCCTTGATCCGGTCGGCGTCCACCAGCGTCCGACCACCGGCGGTCGGCTGCGTGTCCAGCTTGAGCTGTGCCTCCTCCCTCGTCGAGCACCAACTTACGCCGGAGCCCCCCTCCACCGCCCGGCTGCGCCTGCGCAATGACCGCGCGCGCCCGCGTGTGGGTCGGCGACTGGGCTCCGGCACGATGTCAATCAATGGATCCACCAGATACGGACCATTGCCACTTGAGCCGTCGGGGTCGTGTCCCCGACGAGAAGACGCCCGGGCATGAGGCAACAATAAGTCCTCCGTCCCGCACCTGCACCCTGAAAATCGAGGGTGTGGAAGATCCACGAGCGAGCGAGAGCCAATGCATATGCAAATTAAGTGCATGGCCACGCCTCCCCAATTAAAATGTATGCAACTCACATGTGCAACGGATGCACCACTTATAAAATGCAGTGGGAGTGGTGCATCCGACACAGTTACCAGCCAACCGTCACCTTGTAAAGCTCGGCTGAATAAAGAAGTCTGAAAGAAAACGCTGTCCATCATTGATCGCCGCCACACTGCAAGAAATCCGCTGACCACAGAGAAGCGTGCGCTCGTGAAGAGAGGCAATCCGGGGTGCGGGCTTACGCGGCGATAGCTGAAATGTCCGTTACAAAATATTTTATTTTTCATTTGAATATAATTTATTCGTATTGAGCTATTTTTTTTTTATAAATTGGGTATTCTACGTTATTTTTAGTCGAAAATAAAGTTGCGTTATCAAGGAAAGTATTTTAGCTTTATTTATTTTCGACAATTATCCTGTAGTATTTATTATTTCATTCGGAAACGTCTTTCCTGAAAGCCTTTGGATCCATTTGAAAGTCTCTCATCCTCTTGCAAAATGTTTAGGTAGATGTTTATATGGCGGTTCAATACTAATATGAACTGATATTAAAATTGTACATAATGATTGTACTAATATATTGTTGTATTATTTATTATTTATATCATTAAAATACAGATTTACCATCCCATGGTCATTTCATTTCAATTTCAAGGGCTAGTTTTTGATTGGTGGTGAACAAGTGGTGAAACGCGTTATCTTTGAAGCAAAGGGTATCGGGTTAGAATTCAAATTACTGGTGCATTTATTGATTATTTTTAAATTTGAGCCAGTTAAACGATTCGTTTTGTGCCTCGCTGAATAGAACCGTTGATCACGAACTAGTCACCGCTTCGGTCGCAACTTCGTTAGCAGCTTCTCGCTCCCACTGAGCCAGCGTGGGCGTCTTAAAGTTGTAGTTTCTAACAAGGATATTGTGAGAGAATGTAGTCCAGTAATTAGATGATAAATATTGGACACGAGAAAAGTAAATCTAGCCATACACTGAATTCAATCTTTAAGAGCGATTGGTGATCCAAAATAGGCATATTGAAATATGAGCTGCTAGAAATAGAAATTAAAAAAAATTAACGCAGAAAAAAACTACTCCAAGGATACAGTTTGTTCCATTTATGCAGTAAACTTTGACGTAAAACAAGTTAAAATTTAAACGGGGTAAACGAGTATGCGAACCACAAGAGAATGAGTGATCACTGCCACGCATGGACATCCGCAAAGAATCACTAATACGTCGCTGTCTTTTTAGGAAGAAATAATTTCCGTTCTGGAAATTTAATATAATCGGCACAATCGTTTAATTATTTCTGAAATTGAACGTCCTTCAGTGAATTGTTTGAATATTCCGGTAAATTTGGTTGGTGCGGTGAAAACGTTAGGCCATTACGGAAATCCCCACTACATGTATTTTATCACGTTATTTTCCGTAGATATTAAAACAAATGTAAATTGATATTTTTAATATGTTTTGTAATTAGTTACGTGAAGCTACCATGGCCGGGAAGGAATTTGCATCTTCAGTGTAAAGATTAAATTGATCAACAGTATGCGTACTTGTACGAATAGCATATAGTGCTAGTACTTGGGCAACCGAGCTTTGAACGACGTCTTTCGTTTACCGTACTATAATAGTGAATTATCAAGGAAAAATTTGCATATGTTCATATCCAACGGTTAATATTTGGATACATAATATACTTATATTACGTAACACGTGAAATTTAACAGCTACCTGCTTGCATGGTAATATTTAATATATGTTTTGATAACATTGCGTTAAGCCTTTTGGTATTTCAACCCTGTTTCCAATAGAACAGCAATAATCCAATCACCTTGCAAGTCTATGAAATGCTACTACAAAACGACATTAAGAATTATTTTTCCATTACATTTTTTCAGAGAAAATTCATATATAGAAAAATTTGAAATGAAAATGATATCAAAGTACAAAATTTCGCCTAAAAATAGGCATTTTCCAAAGAACAATATGCACACACACACACACACATATATATATATAGGTATAATATTAATATATATATATATATATATATATGCGTGTGTGTGTGTGTGTGTGTGTGTGGCATGCAAAGTGGACGAGAAGTGGAGTGTGTGTGAAGTAATGGAACATGGAAGCGAATGGATCTGACTGACAATTAAAGGATCATTGAATCGAAAATGAAGTACAGAGATAGATGAGCTTTCTAGATAGGACCTTAAAATAATGTAAGATTATTCAGTTAAAATTTCTCCAACTTCACCCGCGTGGAAGTAATGGAATAGAATACAGCCCATTCGTAAAGTATGGAAAAATTCACATTGAGATTCACTCAGCATCAGCACATTGCGAAGATCTATGCACCGCCCGTAGATATGTGCTTGTAGCGAAAACTAACTATTCCATTTCCAAAAATGCTTTGCTCACGTCGCAAACGGTTCTTCTATGTAATTCGTTTACATACTAGATTTTTCCCACGGATTCACTCACGCAAACACAAATAGTCATTTATGTTTCGTTTCGATGCTATTCATAGTCCCGTTCCAGATTGCTTTGTATATAACTGACCCTGCCTAAACTAGAAGAGTTTCAAGTTAAGTTTCTTATTCCGTTCTGCTCTTGAAGTCGATTAGTTTCAGGCTCCAAGGAGGGCCCTAATCTGTTTTCAGTGTTGGTTCCAGTATTGATGTCGGTCTCGATCTCGAAAATATTGTAAAACGTATATGTGTATTCTATAATCGGTAAAGGGTACAATCAATTTATAAACATAGTTTCGGGCCAACTGATTAAGTGGTTTGAGTTAAAAAAAATAACAATCGAAAAGTTTGAGCTCCGATAATAAATACCCTATGTTATTGGTCTGTAATATAGCCAACTTATACGTATTATCCCGTTAAAAACCAAGGAATAAAATAAATGGACAGCATTTCATTTTTAGGCATTAACAGGGACGCACACATATAATTATTTGCCAGTTACGTAAAACAGCTTAAACACGTATGATTATTATAAAGAAATTTAAAACCTTTGTTTTTTATAGCCAAACAATGAAATCAAAATAATGAAGTCGAGTCTCGATCAAACCGAAGTTGCCGGCGCATTAAAGTCAATGTAAAAGCTCAGTCTCGAATATATGGCACGGACGCCGTCGCCGCATCTACGTGGACTGCGTCGGCGCAAGCGACTCTCAGCGCCGAAGGGAATAACGGAGACGTTGACATTGTTGACCTTCGAAAATGAGTGGGTTTGTTGTTGTCAAACAAGACATTGTTCTATAAGGTTTGTATGTAGGTTGTTTAAAGAAATATAAAAAAAAAGATGGAATCATTTTCGGCGTTTTGTAAGTGTTTTATCGAAACAGAGATTAAAGTTATTGGAATCGATAGCTGGCGTTTATTGTTATTTAATCTCCTCGCAAATATTTTTTTTTATCTATTCAGTGATAGAAAAAAATGTTTGAAAACAAGAAAACATAAATGAAAATATTAAGACAACATATTTTCATAATTATGTGTAAGTAAAACAAAATGAATTCATGAATATCTATACGATTATCTAAAACAGTTATCATGGTCAAATCAAACATCAAGCACATCTGAAATTTTCAATAATCCCTCTGTCAAATTGATTACGCGTTTTTAGTAATTAATATTACAAAACTGGCTTTAGATATTGTAACTAAAATACAAACTCCATACATTAAACGCATTTAATGAAAATAATACAAATTCGTCGATTGAATTAGTCTTCTCTTTAAGTAACAGTTTTCCACAAGTCTACACTATCTAAGCAAATGGTAACAACGCTTTCATACAACTGATTTTAAAGGCGAGAAGGGAACGATTGTAAAACAAACTGTTTTTACTTTTTTTTATTCAGGTCCTAGCCAATACAGGCAAATGTTTGTCCCTAATTAACAAATGATGAATCTATATTGGATAATTGCTTCTAAAACTCAACTTTATTTACATTCCATTTGATTTTTTAAATAATCTCTCTTACTTATAAGCTAAAAATTGAAATACGTTCAATTTCAGCATCTTTTCAGAACTTGTAGAAAGTCACCTTTTAAATTAATTCAAACTTTGTTTTTACATGAAATTCTGAATTATTGATTTTCGACTGACCGTTCACCAGAAACCGAAACCACGATCGTTCACAGCCAGCGAGCCACAGCCTCATAATATTTAATCGCCGTACCAATATATCACGCGTCACGCATAGTCTTACCATAACTCAAGTTTTACCGGGATTAGCGAACTTGCCACATTAACGAGCGGAACTTCCGACATTACCGAGATTGTGTCAAGAATTGAAAGCCGCCCTCCGGCCGCCCTCCGCTCGATCTCTATTTCCTTTTTAAGGGCGAAATGTCCTTTTTCATTATTTTAATGGCCGTCGAATGTCGTCATAAACTTTTAGTGGGATTTTTTGTACGTTTTCATTTACGATGAACTCTGTCTAACATGTGGCATTTCATGACATCGAATGCTTCGTCAGTTTATGTAAACAAAGTATCGGTCGTATCGTTCGTGGAACAGGGAACCGAGTGAGAGAAAAGGTCCCCTATATGACCAGATACCTGACTTGAAGACCACGACTAGGTTTGGACGCCTTGGTCACGGACCTGGATTGATTACCAATAATCCGAAATCGGGTGACTGGAGGGCGGGCTTATGACCAACGATAGGCCTCTGATGACTAATGATTATGTGTAATGAAGCGTGTACTACGATTATTCTAACTAGAGCTAACACTACTGGTTGGTTTAAGTTTTCAATAGTATACGTATGTATATTGCATTCATACGCTAATACCCATGGGGACACGAGCGCAGCGGAACTTTCTTATAGCAGGACCCATTGCACTTTAAATCAGTAACCATACTGCCTTTATAACGAAAAGTCCCCTGGTGTGGAGGAAGGGGCGGTGGACTCGGTAATCGATGAACCAGAAAGTTGTTAATTCACTGCTATTGAAAATTTGTTGGAAATTTCACTGATCGTGAAGCAAATTACACAGTGCACTTATTTTTAACAGAAATAACGTCGAGTAAATACCAACTCATTTTTTTCAACTTCGAGCGGTTGCATTGCTTTAGAATAAAAAAGGTATCAAATTTGTTTACGGTCCTCACTGTACCCCGTGAGACGCACCAGGTCATCAGTCGTCGTCGTTGACATTATCACTGCCCTGGTGACAGAAGTTTTACTAGTAGACTACTAATGAGTAGTCTCCAGCCTACACCGGACCATCGTAGAGAGGTTCCATACCTAAGGATTCTACAAGGAAACCGTAATACAAAGCTTAGGATATCTGTAAGTATATCACAAATGATAAAGGACAGTCCATAATTCACTGATCGTATAACGTTAGAATCATCTACAAATAATATATCTATATTCTAAATTCTATTTAGATTACGTTAGATGACATTATTCCATAAGTAAGTCATAAGTTGAAGGGTAATAAATAGCAATCTTTTTAATTATTGTTTGATCCTAAATAATACCCTAAATGCACATAGAATGTCAACCATATTAAAATTTATCCGAGGCATTTCTCGCACTACACACATCATATAATTGTACACATTCCGTACATCTTATCCTTTTTCCATATCCACATCTCGGAACCCTCGTTGCAACAATCCGGATCGCACTTGTCCAGTTTCCGGTATGTCACTAAATTATTCCATTAATACAGAGCGAATGTTTCACGGAACTTTTTTTATGAAACTGAATATTAAAGAATTTTCGTATTAACGAATAAAGGCTGCGTAGAAAAAGGGTGCTTTACGACCGGCGTTATGTACTTTTTATGTTTACGGACCTTGTTTAGTCCTTACTTTTTATTGCGCGCAGCTAATGAACGTTTTATATTTCGTCATTTAGAAACTCATTCATATTTAACAAATGTACTTCAATTCTTGAAAATAATGAAAGTGGTAAATATATACAGGATAGAGAAGCTAAAGAAGTTTTTTTCTTTGTCAGAAATAATAAAGTTTTACTTCCTCCTTCATCGCTAAGAAGATAGCTTATTAAGCTCCTCAAAACAACAAAGAAAATTTTATTAAATACCTACAACCGAATATATACGATTATGATCACACTATTTTCCACCTATTTTCTAGATTCAACAACAAATTGTAACTACTGATTTTAAGAATTCGAAGACCTTACCTGCGTGGATGTGACCTTCTGTCGTAATATTCTATATTTCTTTTCTATTTTTTACATTATAATTTAGCTATCTATTTAAATATTGTATTTCTGTATTAGTTAATTTACAAGTTCACGTCTTATTGTCTGAGGTAGATAGGCAGGGACCACAGATCTTCTCATGGCACCACCTTTACGTACCTCCCTTAATTCGCTGACACCAAACAATCATTTTATGTTAGCTCGTCAATTTAGGCTGCTTTAAATTTGCTCCTTTTTGGTAGGTCGTAAGTTGAATCTACATAAAAAAAAATTAAGATACCTCTTTTGGCCTATAACATCGCACACGTCCATATCTTCTATGTCATCTCGTCAATATCATTTCATTTATCCTTTCCAGACTTCTAAACTTCCTCAGCTTACCCTTATCTTCTCTAATCACTGCATTCACCTTTTAACAGACGAAATTACCCTAGAATTTAAGTACAATTTTTTATAGGTGTTGCCTGAAGTATATTATGATGTATAATAACATATCCAAATACATAAAATATTTAAGGTTGTTATGAAAAATTCATCTTTATTCGCGACACACAAACAAGTTGGAGTATTATGTAAAAGTGTACGGCTTCGGCTTAAATATAATATATTTTTTGTAGCACAATCACACTGTCGATGTATCATAATGTTAAAAAACAATAAAACTTAAATAAATAATACATTATTACGTTTTCCAAGTCTTTGAGCATCGTACGAGAGGAATAAGACCAAGATACGTGTACTATTTTTATAGCAATATAGTCTGCAACATATTCGTAGTTGTGACCGATTGCGCGACTCACCGGCACTTCGTCATCAGAAGAAAAGGGATTTGAAGAGTAATTTTATAGTACATACATCTTCAGTATGACCATTCGATAAATAACAGAATATGCACCGGGTATGTTTTGAACATCTTTGAAGAATAGCAATAACGGCTACTTGTTTTGTAGAAGGCGATAATTAAAACTCAGACCTAAACAGCTCTGGCTCTGGCTCATTTTAAGATAAAAATACTAACTATCACTATTTGATAAATTGTAACTATTTGACAACGTTGTAAAGCACCCCGGTGGGAGCTACATGTCGAAAAGGGTTTCTTTAAGTGTTCAATGAAATGTGAAGCTCCGGACACCCTTCCTGCGAAATTTATTTATTCATTTTGTTCATTTATCAATACACATACAGATTATATTTTTAGCTTTAGTATGGATTATATAAAATACTGTCTAGTACGTATCATATGAAATCTGTCCTAGGCTGGAATCCAAAAGAGTTTACACAACATGAATGACATCAGACTCAGAACAAGAATTCAGGACAGAATAACACAGAAGAAAACAACGATAAAAAGAGAATACAAAAAAAAAACAAACAGTAACGAGTAAATATTGAAATCGATAACATAGAGTGCTAAATTTACGCTTACGTGTATTGTTGAGTTGAAATACTAGGTATTAATTATAAGTAAACGTTAATTAGTTTTAAATTCATTACTTTAGGACAGAGAATGTTATGAATGAGAACTATGTTTCATTTTTTAAGGCTTTATACACACGATGAAAAAGCAAAGACTATGAGATTACGTCTTTCTAGACACAAAAGACAGACTTCTAATTATTGGAAGAAATATTTTTTGTATGGGAAACACAAAATTTCATATTTTGGGATAAAATTCTATGCTGAATTGTCATAGTGGTTTATCAAACACGAAAGATGCGAAAAGTATTATTATTATTATTATTTAATTATGATAATATTATTAATATTAATTAATATTAATAATAATAATATTAAATAATATTATTATTTAATTATGATAACCTTACACAACTTAAAAAAACCCATTCCCAAGAGATTTCAAAACCATATATAAATCTTACACTAATTTTTTGAAACTACACGAAATTAAATGAATTTTTAATTATAGCCTCTTAATTAATTTTTTCTTGACACCCTGAGTCAGTCAAAATCAAATTAGTCACTATGTTAATAAACATAAAGAGGGAGGAAGGTCACGGGAAGCAGCTAAATTTATGGTTTCCTTTTTTGTACAAGCATAAAAATAAAAACCAAAAATAATAAAAGCCTCAACGCATACGAAACTTCCTTAATAAAACGGGCCCGCATAGTAAAGCATATGAATTCTCGCTCGTAAAGTGTAGTGTCGAACCCGAACTGTTCAAATATTCAATTTAGTTTTAGTGCCGCTAAGCTATGCGTGGGATTTTCGGAATTTTTAGAATATGCCTAGAAAGAGGAGAATGCGTTCGATGCGTTTTGAAAAATAAAACAATGTTTAAAAATATTTTTGTGAAATTTTCGCCGCTGTCAGAAATATAAATTTGAAATGTGACATAATTTTTTTGAGTATATATTTACCTAATTTCAGTACAAAATATTGGTTATACCCATCCATAACCGCAATAAATTGCAACTAAAAATTTGCATAACAATAACTTTGTTATGTTATTTAATTAAATTTTGGTTTTAATGAAGCTTTTTTAGAGTTTGTTATCTAACATACTGTGATAAAACTTCATTAAAAGAGTTCCATTTAGTTTCAATATATTAGGAATCGGTGTACGGTTTTGTATTCTAATCACCGTAGCTTCATCGAAACCGCATCGCTCCTGTATCTGCTTGCAAAGACGCTCCACGCATACCTATTAGACAGCGATCGTATCTCCACTGCATTGCTTCGAATTTTGTGTATCTTTGACTTACACGAAAGTCTTTTTGGGTATTATTATTTTCCTGTTTACCTAAAAAATAAATCGATAAATACAAACAAACTATACCAATAATAATATCTCTGATACTAACTATTCTAAAAAGCCATATAGTTATAGATAGACGTATAATAAATATGCAATTTAAATAAAATCAATGAAATAACAGAAATAACTATCGATTTATTTTGCTAGTTTATCAGTCACATATTTTTTTGTTATAATATTCTGTTAATGAATTGACTTTAAGCGCAAAAAACATGATATACCATAAATCACACTTTCATATTACAAACTACAGTCATAAGAACTTTCTTTCATTGTTTTTCTGAAAAGCAACAAAAAATGCGTGATTAATTATTTTATAGCATAAAAAGTGTAATAGTAGTTAATTAATTTATCCTAAAAATATGAATTTTAACTTCTTTAATGTGTACTGGCTATTTATGTATGGTGAATACCTACAATTAATTGTTTAAGCATTCTGTTTCGGACCGCATTGACGTACGTTAAACTGACAGCTGTCAAACTTGTCAGGAAGTGTTTACAGAGATCAAGACAGCGCTGTCGGATCGCTAAATTGAAACGTCGTGGATTCGCTTCTGCGCGTTTTCAGAAAATGTACACAAAGATCTTATGGTTAAAATAGATTAATGAAATACTTTACAGTCCTATTTTTTATTAATTATGCATACGTACAAAGTTTTACAACGCCACATAATGTAAAATGCTTTTCTGAAAAATATTCAAATACTTATAATTAGCTCTTTTAATTTTTTCATAGTCTGATATATTTTGTTAATATTGGCAACCGTGAAAAAATTTACCGTGAAAGTTATCCAAATAAATTAAAAAGTTTTTTTATTAGTTCACTTTATAAATATACATTCTTTTAAGCTTCTTGTAGAGAAACTTCACAAATTAGTAATGCAATTATGAAATCATGATCTACAAATATTTAAGAAGTCAGTCACAAAAAGAGTCAAATTCAATTTTCAAATATTCTTTCCTAACTGTAATATCCTGCTTTTTTGGACTATTTTACGGCTCACCAACACCACAACACGCATACAATCCCAGGACACAACCGCTCCGCTCAACGGCCGGAACACCACTGTCACGTGACGTCGGCGCATGAGTCAAGCAATACACTACATCCCTTTCTTGTTTTATTTATTTTTATTAATTATCTATTTATCAATAAATCCAAATTATAACACGCTTCTATGTTTGTGATGGGTTTTCTTCAAGTGTGATTACCATTTATTCGTTTTCTATACGAATCAAGTATCATTGATGCATGAATAGGTAAATCAAAACTTACATTATTTAGGTGACGTAGGGTTGGTTCCAATATTCATTTCATCGTCGGTGATTTTATTTTGATCTTGGAACACGCTCCACTCTCCTTGAATCTTTTTCAAATGGACTACATTCCTCCTACGAATTTGACCAGTCTCATCATTTCGAACCGTGATATCATGATACAGCTCATCACATCTAAAAACCCACATACGATAGCATACCAACGAAAAACTTTATGGATGTAAGCATTGTAAATACAGAACATCTTATTCATGTGCTTTAAAAGACATGTTCATGCATATGATGGGAAGACAATCAAGAGTGTCGACAGAGTCAGTACAGGATAACTCATTTAACTGTTCTAACTGCACATATACAGATACGAGCACCGTGAATGCACTATATCCATCGGGGTCACCTAAAAAAACATTTATTATGTATAATGGCAAGAAATCTTACCTCGAGTAAAGAGTTTGAATACATCTTATTCAACTGTCCTGCAAAAGTATGTGTGCTCACATATGGACGAAAAATTACAAATGAAAGAAATTCAGTTTGATAGGTACATAGGTCAATTGCGAATCCTTAAAAAATTATAAACTTACCAAACTTGTAACACCTCAAAACGAACATCAGCGTTTATTAAGAAAGTCTCTGTTCTCTATGGTACTACATGTCACTATTTTATTGTTCTCTGTGACAAAACTCGTTTACAGCTTATAGCTTGGCGACAAATAAAAAGAAAAATTTGTCATGAAAATAAACCTAACCCCATCTTATTAATTACATAATTAACTACGCAGGAAAAAAATTCATAATTTATAGAATTTTATGATATTCCATTAAGTACCTATCAAAATTTTATGAAATTTCATAAAATTATCAAGTACTGAAGATATTGCTTTTATGAAATCTTATATAATTTTATGAGATTTTGAAAGATTTTATCAAATTTCATAATTTGATGGAGTTTCATATAAATCTTAATTGTAGGAGATTTTTTATTCTAATTCCATATAAAAAAGTATTTTAGTGTGTATTTAGTTAAATGTATGTTAGTCTACACACATTTTATAATCGAGGAATATTACTTATTTTAGGGTATCTTCGTTAAGGTAATTCGATCTCTTTGGAACCACAAAAAAATTACAATTTTACTGTTGTTTTGTGGGATGGTAGGTACACCTATCCATTCGTTTTCTCGTACGATAGGAAATAACGACAGGCCTAAGCTTGGCCCTAGTCCGTCTAAGCACTGAAATGATATTCTTCTCCCAGGCTTAGCTTTCAGTATTATGCCAAGACTGATGGTAAATACTGGACTAGCGAAATGAAAGGAAAAACATTGTTATTTTTTTTTAATTAAATATTTAGTGATAGCTAATATGTATTATTACTTACGTTGTATCAAGTTACAACCTCAGGCATTTTGTTTGTGTACCAGAAATTAAATTAAAATTTAAGCATTTTCGAGTATTTACAATTGCTATTATGAATACAAATGCTGCGTACAGCTATGCACATCACATCAAATTGATAAAATAAATAATTGATTATAGGTGTCTATAACAATTATTTTTGCAAGCAAATGGTATTTCTACAAACACTGTGAGCTCTGGTAGCTCAGTAGTTACGAGCATCGACTTTGGACAAGAAAGTTGGTGTAAGGGTTCGATACATATAAAAATGAATCACATCTTAGTTTCATAAAGAAGAAGAAAACTTAAAATGCTGCCAGACTTAACCCACAACAGTAGGGAATATGTATCTTGATTTAACCTTCACATGTAATTAAATGTCAACCTATGTTGTTATATCTCGTGCTTTTCATAAGATCAACCTGTCTTCCAATTGCTCTTTCTTTTTTCATCATTTATACATAGATGTATTCACGTCAAACTTATGATTATATCAAAGATACGCCAACCAGAAATTTTTTCATAATACGCCACATTAAATTAGTTGTAAAATAAATATTTTGTATTATTCGGGTATTAAGTTGAAAGATAACGGTGGATAGAAAGATCTTTATGTAAAATAGACGTTTTGTACTACTTTATATGTCTGCTGTCCTGGTACTCGCACCAATTTACATTATGTTACATCAATGTGTTATATTTGAAATTTCCTCTCGGATTTTCTAAATGTACCAAAAACAAAACTTAAAAAGAATTTTTTTCAAATATCTTTTTGATATGGACGAGCCTACTAATAGCTTAATATAATTTGATAAGTTTTATAAATATGTCACATTGTAACTTTTCGATCACAATTACTTTAAGAAGAATTTGTGAACAAATTAAAAGAAAACGAGATTTGTATGATTGAACTTTAAAAAAACAAGGACATGAAGATTAGGTATACAATAAAAATAATTGAAAAACAATATTTATAAATTTAGAAAAATTGTGTGGAAGGCGAATATTCCTTCACAGAAAAGATTACTTGATTAACTTCCGCATTCAATCCGATTTTCAGTACTCTAATGATATTGCGGTAGTTTTCCTAAGAGATTTCTCGTGCCATCACACACGACATAAAAGTTGAGTATTCGTATCTCGATCCTACTTGTATCCGAGCTTCAAATGATCCTTTAATCATTAGTGGGATAGTACTACCATAGGCCATAAATGTTACATTAGGATTTGGATGTTGATTATACAAAATAACTTTGTTTTTCTTTAATGTTTCCCAAGTTGCTTTCGTAATCAAATTTTGCTTGCAGCCCGAGTCAATCAACATCTTAGTTTCTACCTCCAATAGTGCAGTCAATTTCGACATCGTCATCAATATGGAAGACGTACTCGGTTTCTTCCTCTTTCTGTGCCATCTCGTTCGAGGAATCACGCAATTGATTAACTTCATTCTTCTCCCTTTCAATTCGACCTTTCTTTTGATCATGACTGTATTCTCTATTTTTCTCTTAAAAGCTTGTCTAGTCCTGCAATATTGTCTAAAATGTCCTTTGAGACCACACTTTAGACACTCTTTATCTCTTGCTGGGCATTTGGTATCAGTTGCAACATGTCTGGGATTACCACATCTACCGCATCCATGTTGTACATTCCTTGGTTTGTCAAAATTTCTTTTAAATCTACTGTTCACCTTATTTACTTCCTCATTTCCATTTGATTTTGCAAGATCTTTAAATTCCTCTAATTGTTTATTTACAAGTTCTAGTGTATTTGCCTCTGTGATTACTCGGTCTAATGTAATTTCATCTCCAATACGTAGTATCTTTTTCCTCAGTTCGGGTAAGTAACATTTTTCCGTTATTTGATCAATAATATTTCCATCTTTATCAGTAAACTGACATTTATCAGCTTGTTTTCTGAGTCTCACTAGGAATTTTTCAAATTTTTCTTCAGGTTCTTGTTTGAGAAGCCTGAATGTATGTCGCTCGTAAACTCTACTCTGCTTTGGTGCAAAGTAGGAATCTAGTTTAGATATTGCTACTTCAAACACGTCCACGCCTTCGCTTGGTTCGATATTAGCTCCAGGAATATTGTAAAATACTTCTTGCAAATCTAAACCCCCGAAATGTAGAAGGGAGGCCTTTTTCTTTACGTCTTTATCAATGTTGGACGCTTCCAAATATATAAACAACGCTCGTTTCCATCGCTCCCATCGAACCCCCACCGAGGTAGATTCACCGTTACAGTCGAACTTTTCCAATGAAAGCAGTGACATCTTTGGGGCGACCTGAAATAATCAATTTAATGATTCAGATGAATATCATCTGCTGTTGTATTTTTTATTCAACACATTTTCTGTCTCGCATCAATTTAATGATCAGATAACTTTTATCCGCTATTTTTAATATAAGGTTGTTTATATCAACAATTTTTCAACATAATATTACGTAATACTCGTAATATTGCTACACATATAGTGTCATGAGATCAATTGAATGACCAGATTTTAATCTGCTTAGTGTTTGTACCTCATAACCATATTAGGTATATACCATTTTTATTTAATTCATATCAATTTAATGATCAGTTCAAATCTTACTGCTTTGGGTAAATAAACACTTATACATGAGTAATATATCATTCATTAGACACACACACAGTTTTTCTTTTCATCAACTTAATGAGGCAAATCAATTATAATCTGCGTTCCCTACTTAGTTGGGTGGGTACCGATTAAATGCCAACGGTTTTATTTTAGCATTTGTTATTCACCTGGATAGACAAATTCAAATATCAACCAAAATGTTCCCTCCAACAGTGCAAACAAAGAGTTCATTGTACCTTCTATACTAAGCAATGTAGGTTTAATTTTGATTTAACGTAGATATCTAGTTAATTTAAATGTTACTTATTTTTCCACTTAACGTTCTAAAGGTTCGTTGTTTATTTAAACTGGAACCATACAAGTGTTATTGTTATTATTCATAATATACTGTGACACTAGTTAAATGTTAGTAGAATATTATTATAATACTATCAAAATGTTGGTGAAATATTCTGTAATTATTAGATAACTCGAGATGCAACTATATTGGTATCAATAAGTAACGGGTAAAACACCCGGTCTATTGTAATAAATAGGTACTTCGAGAATGACGTAGCTTGTTTACTTCATTTTATAACCTTACATTCCATCATCTTTTCCTTTTTTTTTGGATATCATTATTGTGTTGGTAGGTACTCACTTTTGTCCTCGTCGCCACATGTAATATCCTACTTTTTTGGACTATTTTACGGCTCACCAACACCACAACACGCATACAATCCCAGGACACAACCGCTCCGCTCAACGGCCGGAACACCACTGTCACGTGACGTCGGCGCATGAGTCAACCAATACACTACACTAACTTATAGTGAAAATAGAAACACAACATTTTATATTTGGAATAGTTTATTATAAGACGATCATAATAAATCCAAAAGTGGTAGTAGTAAATTTCACAAGAACACCCCTGATTAAGATCGTGAAATGTTTTTGTGTCCATAAAAAAGTGTAATTATGTGCCTCACTAGAGTTCTAGTGCACATCATTACCCTTTATGTCAATGATAATTATCATCGTAAGAAATTGTTACACTTGTTTTCGACATAAACACGAGGTCATGCAAAAATTAAATGTTTGTTTGCTTGTCCGGGCTGATTAGCCCGGCCCGTCGTACAGATTTGTAAAAGAGCCGATCGGATATTACCCAAGGACGTTGCTCTGGTCCCATACATTATTCGCCTAAGAAATAAACACGAAGAAAAACAAAGTGGAGAAAAAACTTCCTGCTTTCTAAATAATGACTACGTACCATTTCTAATTGAAGTAACAGATGTTCATTAAAATTAAAATAATGATAAAATTTATAGCATTATGTAAATCTATAGGTTGTAACTGTACTTACATTTTTTTGTTAAATTTTGTGATAGATATTCTTTTTATAACTTACAGATCTCAATTCTATCATACATTTTTTTTTATTAGATTTGTTTCTTTGTGTAACGGCTATTTCAGCATCGCCGCGTAAGCCCGCACTTCGGTTTTTCCTTTACAGTCGCCTCGGAGTACAGATTCTTGCGGTGTGTAAGCAAAATAATGGACAGCGTTTCGACGTTCAGACTTGTTTATTGCAGCACGAGCTTCACAAGTTGCAGTTGGAGTACAACTGTGACGGATGCACCAATTCCGCTGAAATTTACAGATGGCATTACAATACATATGAGCAGCATATGAATGCAGATCATATGTATTATAATGTATAATAGAGAGGGCGTGACCATGCATTTCGCACATTTCATAACGAGCACCACATGCGCTTGGTACACCGATTTGCGGTCATACCGCATAGACCGCCGCGGTTCTCGGCCTCTCATTGGTCCCCCCGCCAATGCACAATTTTGTATGCCACTCAAAACACGAAACAATAAAAACAAGCAATGCAGTCGTCGTCCGGCCTCCGCTCCGAACGGTCGCGCTACAGCGCCCAGTAAGTGCAGTGTGTCCAGATTTCTGTGTTTTCATCTGTGTGTGTTTGTGTGTGTGCAGGTGTGCGCCGAGCCACATAGAGTGAAGTGCATAGCGACGAGCTACACCAGTTCTGCCGGGGTAACCTAACGGTGTCAACAACCGGCACGTTACGTTTCGTGGTTCGTCCACGTGTTAATTCGCAGCGCCGCGACTGCCCCTGTTGCGCGGTCGCGCTGAGCGTTGTGCGCGTCGGACACCGCCGCAGTGCTTGCGGTTTACCGCATCGCGTTCCGCGTCCCTCGCGGCCCTCTTCTATCGTTCCGCCACACGACCCGGCCCGCGCGCTGTGCGGTCGTCGCGTCGCGTTATCCCACGCGGTGCTGCGAGAGCGTTTAGCTAAGGCCGAACACTCTTGCAGCTACCGCAATGGATAGCCACCGGTTAAGACAATTTCTCGCGGAGCGCGGTCTCCTCGACCTCCTTAGAGACTTCGAGGCGTACTGCTCCTCCCCAGCCTCGCCCGAGCAAGCCAACCCCGATCTCGAGATGGAGGTCGAACTCAACACCAATAAAGAGCCCACTAAGCGGCCAGCTACCGCTCGCCCGTCTGAGGGCTCTACCTCCTCCTCCTCCGATTCCGACGCCGGTGAGTGACGACTCGGATCTCTCCGAGTTCACAACAGTACGGCGACGCAAAGCTTCGCGGCCAAAACCGCAACGTCCTACTCACGGAAGCGGGCGACGGATCCACCTACCACCGGATCACCTCGTCTTCCAAAAGCCTAAAACGGCCAACCCCAAAACAAAACCAACAATCCCGGCAAATCGGCGTCGATTTACGACGCTCCAGAGAGCTGGAGAAAACTGTTCAGCCTACTAAGGCAACGGCCCCCACGGTCACATCCACGAGGCACGAGGCGGACGAAATCGTCCCCCTGCCCGGTAAATTCCAACGTCCACCGCCCTTTTCATTCATGATAAGGGACGCTGGACCGAAGTCAAAACAATGCGATAGCAAAGGCATTATGTCATCCTGAACGGCCGCAACTCAATTAAAGGCCTAAAATTCAACTGGAGTCCGTCACGGACTCCGAAATCTATCTCCTCATTGCGACGCTCAAAGTCGCCTACCATAACCTACCCCCTAAAGGAGGAACGCGAATTCGGCGTCCTCCCCGTACCAAGAAATTTTCCAGGAGGGACCTGTTAACGCAGGACCTCCCTGTGCCAATCGGTGCGATCACTAACCGCGCCCGAGAGCCTTGGACCTAGTGTTAGTAACAGCAACACAGGCATCGACCAAGAAACGAAACGGTCCTTCTACTGCATCAGCGGTATGCTCCCTTCAGGTGTGAAAGTGAGCAACCTCACAAGAAAAGCATTCCTGGACAATGCTTTAATTGTCAAATGTAATGACATTCGTCCAAAACTGTTTCCAACGCGCGCTGCGTATGCCTGGGACCACGGCACCGCCGCATGCATCGCGAAACAAAGAACAGACGGGCCGCCCGCCTGTGTCCTTGTAAATCATCCGGCCACACGGCCACAATTACTTAGGCTGTCCTGCGCGCCTAAGAGGAACACAACCCAAAAAAATAAAACTCCTCCGCCCGCTCGCCGCGTTTGCGTCGAGGCCCGCGCGCGCGGTTACGCAAAATTATCGTACGCGAAAGCGACGGCGGAGCCCCCGTACGGACCCGCCACCCCAAACAAAACTAAAACTCACCCCCTCCGAGAACATTAAAGCCCTAATGTCGGTGATCTCTATCATCGACATTGGGAAGTAGTGCTTCTCGCAAATAAATCAAGACCGCCGCGAATCCGTGGAAAAATCTTGATCTTAGCAGAACACGCCCGCTCGTGGAGGCGATTAAAAATAACAAATTCTAACCCGCCCAAAATAAAGTCACCTAGCCACCCACACTGAGTCGGTAAACTCGGTCAATAATCACACTCTCACTCACCCACGCGACGCGAAGTCCCAAACTTTGTACATTGCACCGAGTGCATTGTTTGTAGCTTTCGCTTTGACGCCCGGCAAGCTTATGAGTACTATGGTCATAGTAATAGCTTTAACGATAGAGTCACCCTAGGGTGCTTTTAGTGGGTAAAATCCCACATAACCCGCTCATAGGTCGCGTGGCCGGGTATCTTTCGTCCGTGAAGATTTTACACTTCCTGCGCAGCAAACCAAAAAAAAAAAAAACAAGCAATACAAGAAATATTATAAAACACAATAAATATACACCAACAGGCAAACATTACAATAAACATAATTCCTTACAACGAATCCCTACCCGAGTAATAATAAGACAAACATTCAAATTATTTAATAAACACAAAAAATACAATAAAACACAAAAAAATTCTAAACCTAAGTCCGTTCATATAAATCAAAACAATACATTTATTCACACATTGTTTACTTTTATACCAAGAGCGCGTCTGTCCGTAATATTGTCTGTTTGTATGTTTTTTTGAGAGTTAAGAACAGATTAGTCGATCTTTGTGAAAATTAGTATAGAGTAAGAACATGTAATTTCGCAAATGATATGCTGTATATAATTTTAATACACCATGTGGTAACCATAAAAAAAAATACATACTAATGTTATTCCATGAGGTAGACATATTCATTTTTTTCTGTATAATTTTGTATGTGGAAGGGTTAGAGAGATGTAGGCGAAACAACGGGCATATTTAAATAAAAAAAAACAATCATTGCAAAATTTTAATTTATGCCCTGCGAAATGCACGGGTAACTGTTAATCTGATATACTGATGCAAGAAATTACAAGAAAATAAACATATGTGTAATTGGACATGATAATATTTATGCGTATTATTGGTTCATTTGAGCAATCAATTTTAGAGTGGTAAAGCCATGCTGTGGTCCACTTGGGTGTAACGCGAAAATAGAACAGCTCGTTCGATGGGATACCACACTCTCCCAGACAACAGACGTGAAGTATCAGTTTCCGCTGTTGCATTTCGTTCACTGACTGATAGTTCCGGTGGCTTATTATCCCCTTCATTTTCCCATTTGCACGTCCGTTTGTTCCTCGAAAATTCTATGATATAAAAATCAACTACGTCACACGTATGAATAATTTGCGCAGTGTCTGATCAACTACCAAGTGGTAATGTAGTACCGTGAAATTGGAACTGCAAGTATTTATCGATGAAAAGAATTTTATTTTGAAAAAGTAATAACATGAGTTTTATTGTAAAAAGCAGATGACATTATTACATATGAAGGCGTCTCTGCAAAATTGGTCGCGAAGCTCAGACATCAGAGTAGATTTTAAGACAATTACTGATTTTAAAACGATATCATAGATATGAATTGTACAGTAGTTCCTGGGCAGAATACCGAACACTCAAATACTGTCTCTTGTGGTCATCTAATTCTCAATCTTCCGCGATTCCATCGCATCTCGCTGTGCGACAGGTCGGACAAGGGACGAATAGCTGTGTTGAACTCATCACACTTTTTGATGTTGAATTTAGTTAAATCTTAAAAATTCTTAATTGCATTATCGTGATACTTAATAGACATTAATATGCCTTTATAATAAAAGGATTAGCTGATGAATTTCACAAATCCAGTTACGAGTGATCAACCAAGCAAGAAAATCAAGGACCCATTACATTTTTTTTGTAAAACATTTACAAATCAAATATTTTGCTTTGTCGTATATGTTTATTTTAATTCTTTACTTTGCAAAACTCCATTGTAAATAATGTTATAAGTGTTTTATGTTCACTGTTTTCTATTTGACTGTGTCTCGTTAACAAACATAAATATCAGTGAATCCGCGAACTGTTGCGAAAGCCACGTACAACAGCCTATGCGAAAAAAAATAGGTTTTGGCAAATACAATCCTGCCCTTTGAAGAGTTTGACCTTTTACTTTACTAATGGTCATAGCAAAAGCTACTTTTGTTGGGTGTTGTTTTCTTGTCATTTGGAAAGACGTGGTTGGATAGTTTTATTGGAAAAATAAGTTTAGCCGTGAAGATGTACCTACAATCAAGTTGCGTTCAAACTGTGAAAAGATGATACTATCAATTTTCCAACATTCTATATATTATGTATGTACACAAAAGTTGCAGTAATGTACAACGGAATTTAATATTTGCATCTGTAGACCTCTTTTTAGAAAACATTCTCTTTAATTTAATTAAATCAAGACATACCTCACAACTTTTTTTTACTATATTTTATTCTTTATAAAATTCAATAATAAGTGTTCATATTTCTAAAAAGTACTAAGCTCACTGTTAGAAGTAGTCTTCTTTTTAAACCACCACTACGTATAGTTCTGGGCCATCTGGAACCAAGGGGGTCCTACGACCTTGATGGTATCATCAGTCCAGTTAAAAAGAGGCCGTTCCACTTTGCGACGTCCAGGTTGTGGTTGTCACTAAAAAAACTTTTCTACCCAGCAATTATCAGTTCTACGAGCTATGTGGCCTGCCCACCGCCACTATAATTTACTGATTCTGTGAACCATTTCACTCGTTCTGGTTCCTCTGTGGATTTCCTCGTTTCAAATTTTACCTCGCAGAGGAACCACGAATATAGCTATCTCTATCCTACGTTAAGTGACTTTAAGCTTGATTGAGACCGACAGCAAGGGCCCACGTCCGACATCCGTATTAAATCTGTTAATTAATATAGCATCTATAGAATGGCTATAATAATTAACAGACGTGAATTATGTAGTAGAAATATGTTAATCAACTTTCTTTAAACTCAAATTGTTCTAAATTGGGAAAAAATAGAATGCACATTAGACAATATTACAAATAAATTGAAAGATACCATTATTATCAGCTTCATGGATGAGAAGTGTCAATATTATTATGTGCAGAACAGCTATCAGACAGATTTTCATCTTATCAAGTTGGGCACTTTTAATTTCATATCTGTCTAAAGTATTTAAATAACGTAATTTAGAATAAATAAAGTATTAAATGCCTTCCACGAAGACAATGGAAAAGAGATATAATAATATCGGTAGCACCCTGAACTGTCATATTTATTTTACAATTTACAGCAAATACTTTTAATACTTTTAGGAACTTTAGTACTAGATTTAAACTGTGTTCAATATGTCGGTGGCGTTGGAAAATCTGAACGAATAGTATTTGTTAAATACAGTCAGGGAAAAATAAAATGATTCTTACTAAAGTCCCTTTCAACGTTCGGAAGTGTCCGTTGCAACTTAAAGTTTACTTTAAAATGCATTAAATAAGTTCAGAACTTTTATTTATGTCAAATGTGTGCTAGGTTATAGGAAAAACTTTGAAATGTGCTTTGCAAAGGATCATCTGTTGTAATATGAAACGGGACAATTTTTGTTCTAAAAAAATGTCTGAATACCAGAAAAATGGCAACTGTATCCAAATAAAGATCAAAATGAGCATCGGGATCGCCATTAAAATAAAAAAGACCATTCGGCAGCCGAAACAGAAGCACATTTCATTTCATTTTCATATGTAATTCATATGACATGTGTAATTTTCGGATTTTCAATTTAAAATGCTGTAATTTTTACACCAGTTGACCGGTTTGGCTTAAATTTAAAATCGACATTTGTAATCGTCCATAGAATTTATATGTTGAGTTTCAATAAGATTTCTAAAGAATTGTAGACGCTATCGTGCTCACAAGACCCGCGTTATATTGTATATATATAAACTTTTGAACCATATGTATTTTCTGACTCAGCTCGTCGACTTAAGTCGGGAAAGAGCAAAATTTTTTAAAGTTTAATCGTCACCGAAGAACTGATACTGCAGACCACCTATCTCCTCAACGTGACGACTTAGAGATGTAGCCCATCGCTAGCCTAATATGTGCTGAGCTTAACGTATAACTAAAACAAGTTTGTAATTAAAGGAGACAGTGCTGACTCAGATTTGTTAGGAGCGAACAAAATGCGGATATATATTATAAATGCCGATAAATTAGAATGTAAACATTAATAATTAAACATTATCGATTGGTGTCGCGAAGACTTCTTGCTCATACTTATAGTAGCTATAGAACTACTATAGTTATGAGGTATGGAAATAGTCCTATAAGAATCGCAGCGGTACAGGCGCTCTGTAGAATTTTGCTTTCATGTAAATTCTAAGATTGTGAGAACTGCACATCGATATAGCGATATTGTGATGGGCTGTATCAGGTGGTCTTTTTAAGAAAGTACCTGCGTGATTTTTTCAAGTTTTACCACGTTCGGAAGTTTAAGCAATTAAACATTTGTGCAGCAGAACGCTTCTTTAGTACCTACTTTCACAATTATTCTCTGCCTTAAATTTTCCTTATGATCATTGTTTTAAAAGATGTCGCCCGTTGTAAAAGCGGGAATGCTTAAAATATAATTAAAATTTATTTAAAACAGTAGTCAGTCGCGATTATTTTGGCAAGTTTCCAATATTTTGACGTCTAATGAATTAATATTTTATTTTCTGTGAAGTTAGAATTCAATGTGTTTACATTGTTTTATTATATTCATTCCAAAAATACTATAAAATAGGCTTTTGAAAAGTGAAATGAATGCCAAACATAAATTATACCACTACAGGGATAGTTTTAATAAGAAAATGTAATGATTTTTGTCGATTTCTGAAATAGTTCATTATGTTCAAAATGGACACTATTAAAATTGAGTGGACCTCTTTTCCGTAATGAATTGGGCAGATTCTTTTCAAATTATTATAATTAGGTATGATATGTATGAGGTAACTCACAGTTCGTATATGCATAAGGTAGATCGCAGCACCTATACGTATGTTCCTGTTCTCGATGATAATATGCAGCGTGCATCTTCTCCATAGTTTGCAACATAGAGAGTGAGTTGTGCAAGCGCATGTTGATAGTCAAACAAATAAATCGACTAAAATGCGTCACCGATTAGCCGAAGAATAGTTTCATACTAGCCTGGGCGAGTTTTCGACTAAGCATGAAAGTCAGCACAGCCATTAATGAAGCACTGTTTGGAATGCTAAAGTGAGCCCTTTTCCTAAAAGGTCAACCCTAATAATAGAGCCCGGCGTAGACGTCGCTTGACCCACTAATATATACTCGAGTAATGTGTCAAATTTTACGTACGCGCGGCGCTGGCAAATACGTCTGAGGGCGAACCTGACATGTCTTTGACGATATTATAGTGCTGGTGACGTTATTGCTTTTGATCACGAGAAGGGATGAGTGAGCGCATAATTGAATAAATTTTCGACACCCTTTAGTTTGACGCAACCGAGTGAATTTCATATGGAACACGCCCCAAAGGAGGGGGCAGGGAGGGGGTGAACATATTTTTGATTGATTGATTATATTGATAAGTTGACATTGTCGTATGCTTTTTTAAAAAGCTTACGACAATGTCAATTTTATATAAGATTGATTAAAAATTGCACGTTATTTTTCACGTTACTGTTCTTTTTATAGAGTGCACTATTTTAAACATAATAAGTACCCAGGGAAACCCCCTATTGGAATATTTGTTTAAGTTTTTTTAAGTTTCAACACATTGAAGACGTATATGTCAAAACCGTATTAGAAATTCCCTATCATACGAGCTACTAGTGTGTTACCAGCCTCTTAGGATAGGATATTTTACGGAGGGAGCAATGACGTCATGAAGATTATGGAGGAGTGATGTTGGAACTCTTATTCACTGGACGAAGTACAACAGCGGAGCTGTTACTTCACGTCTATATTCAGGGAGTGTGTGGCGTCTTATTGGTCAAGCCGACCAATTTTCGTATTGCAACCAAATTGACCCCAGCATGCATTGGTTGAGTATTATTAATACTCACTCAAAAATCTAATTAGTAATTTTGTGGTAAATTCGTTAACTTTGTGACACCCCTTCCAGCACTTTTCAAACTAAACGTTTGAAACGTTTAAAAGGAATAGGTAGAAATACAGCGTAAC
The DNA here is from genome assembly GCA_005406025.1 of Eumeta japonica. Classification (NCBI taxonomy): domain Eukaryota; kingdom Metazoa; phylum Arthropoda; class Insecta; order Lepidoptera; family Psychidae; genus Eumeta; species Eumeta japonica. Next base: position 145,020 of record BGZK01000803.1, on the reverse strand, counting down.
AAATAAATTTCATTTCCATTAATTTAAACAAAATCCTTTTACGGTTTAGTGCAATTGTCAATAAAATTAATTCGTTTCCAAGAAACATTATTTTTTCTATTTTTACCATTCTTCTGATGAGTTCAATAAACGTTTTCATTGAAAACGTTTATTGAACTCATTTCACAAAAACCCGTCAGCATAAAAAATAACTAAAAGGCGAATATATGTTATAAGAATATGAGAATCAAGTTATATAAACATTAATACTTTCTACTTGCAATAACCGACAAAAGTTACATGAAAACACATAAAACTAAATGTCTAATAAGATACATATGTTAAACTGATAACCGGCCACTGCATACATTTAAAATTATATGCGGTTAAGATAACAATAAAATAGTTTTATTTTCTTTTTACATTCACTTTTTTTTTATTATTCCAAAACATATCCTTCTTAAGCATAGCTAATAAGAGTTAAACTCTATTTATCAAATGGCTCTTGATAAATATAGTAAGAAACAAAAATATACAAATTTAGTATAAACATTACATTGTAGTGATTTCGACGTAGTATTGGCATATTACGAACCGACCGACGAAGCTTCGGCGCGTCCGCAGTCGTGACGGACGGAGGTGGCAACAGAAGCCGGGCGGGTACGCATCTGGAAAGCGGGAGAATACGGCCGGCGATAATATGAAATACGTTAGGTAAACTGCGTTTATTTAAGTAAATATCTTTCCTTATTCCCCTGCGCGTACGCCGGAGCCGGAGAGAATAGAGAGTCATTGTTTGTTTTCGTGATCAGCCTTATCGGCGGGGGCTTTTCAGGTGAAATATTATATCGAAATCGGAAAATACTCTTTTCCTTCGCCGGCGAACGGGAAAGCCGCCGCTGGTCGTCGGCGGGGCAAATAACAAAAGTGAAAACTAGATTGATATGTACATAGCTATTTTTTCTTGGGCCTTTATATGGCAGTGACTGTGCTATTAATGTAGTATTAATAAAAAAAATTGGAGCGCCTGTATTTTTTTTGCGCGGGATTAGATTAAAACGTGTTTATTTGGCATTATGGCTGATATTATTACTAGATTAAAATTTCATAGGTCATGTTATAACTCAATAGCATGGACTGAAATTAGAATGAAGATAGAAAGTGAAATGGATCCATGTATCCAAAATAAAGATATTCGTTTTATATCTACCCACACGAGGCCGCAGGCACATCTAATCGTTAATAAAGCGTTATGATACATGATATGAAACAATTTATAAATAGGTAATTTACCTACAGCGTACTTATGAATAGAAAAAGTCTGAAAAACTGTCGACCCTGCAGACCATCATTTAAGGGGATGTGTGTGCGCTTTTATAATAAGATCCCAACAGAAATTCAAAATTTGCTATTTACTGAGTTTAAACGTTTCGTTAAAAGAAAATTATATGGCAAGGGCTATTATACCGTATTGGAATATCTTAATGAAAAAAGCCCCTGAGATTTAGCTGCTCGCCTATCAGGTTATTTTGTATTATTTTTAAATGTCAACTAAATTATAAATTACTTAATCCTTTGTATTGATGAGTAAAAAGAGCAAGCCTAGAGTTTCTTGCCCATTCTTCTCTCGGTGAATCAGCATTTGGGAATGGGTAATAACGTCGAAAAGAATTTATTAATGACGTATTCCAAGTGTAATTTCATTACCTACGAAATAAAGATATTTTCGATTTTGATTTTTGATTTCCATTCTTAAAAATTACCACTGCGATATTTATCGACGTGTCTTTGAGCTCCTTGAGTTATAAATATTGTCTATAAGTTTTTGAGCTAAAAATTTGAAAGTCGATTGACCATGCACGTCATTCCTGAAACGTTTTGTTACTTTTAAGCTCGAAACGTTAAAAAATATTGTAGAAGTAAATTCTTGAGTTCAATACATTCAAAATATCGATTTTAGTGCTTTTTTGAGTTTTCCGAGCTCAAAAACATAGTTCGAATACGATTCGAGTTCTTCTAATTCAAAATATATATATATATATATAAACCTTGATTTTTAATTTTTTTTCTTTTTCTATATCTTTCCAATGCGTTGTTGGATTTTAATTTTCTTTGTGGCATTGTACGTAGTTTTCTAAGGAGAAAAAGATGAATCAGTAACAAACATCAATTCATCAAAGTTTACACATATATTAAAAAAAAAACATTCTCTTCGAATTTTCCATTAACGCTATTTTAAGATCGAAACAACTGATTTTGTTGCATTTTACAAAGACCAACGTTGTTTTCTTTAAAAATAATAGCTGGTTTGATTTCGGAATTTATCGGTAGAATAGTTTAATAAATATTCTAAAAAAACACGCTTTGAAAAGTTTTTCTCCGACAAAAGTTCTTGAATATATCATCCGATTTTGATTAAATTTTTATTTTAATCAAAATCGGATGTTATTTAACAAAAATAAAATAAAATAACTGGACAGGCCAAAAAAAACCACTTCTTATAAAAATTTTCTCCGACAATGTGCCTTGAAGAAATCAACCGATTTCTTTGCAAATTACAACAGTCATTGCAATTATTAACTGAACTGAAGACAAAAGCTGATTGGGTCATGGTATCGATCAGTAGGGTAATTCAAAAGGTATTAAAATAAAATCTGAAAACTTTATGTTAGAAGTTCCTGAAAATCTATGATGCGGAATTAGTTCAGGATCAAAAAAAAAATTGGTTGCCTGTAAAGTCGGTATACGGGCGAAAGTTTTACGTGACAACGACTTTGAGTGGTAAAATCATTTTAATGTGAATATTCATTCGTATAGTAGGAAGAAGGATGAAATAATAGTAACAATTTAAAACATTTATTTATACAAAGAATTATATTTAAAACATTAATTTATACAAAGAATCTCGCACTGAATTTCATATTAACAAAATTTTATTTTACCTTTACACATACATACGTATTTATATACAAATATACATACAATAACTTGCAATACATTTGCGTACAATGAAACAGCGTTTACTACAATTTAACTTGTTCCTATCTGAGTGGAAGGGACGCGTGCCTTTCATGTCTGTCTCTCGCTCTTAGGCGGGCTAACCATGCCCGAGTGGAGGGACGCGATGCCTCTCACTCGCTCTCATTGTGAGCGCATAACGTGAGCGGAGCGTAACGCAGTTTCTTGAAGTGTCACCCGGCAAACCAATTTATAAGACGTTGTCACGTCAACAAGTAATTTAAGCGAACCTCTTTCCAATGTTGCAAGCTGCGTTTTGATCGGTTAATCCGTTCAAAAGTTTTGAGAGGTTTACACGCACGCATTCACGCATGCACGCAAACACTCAAAAAAAGACGCTTTTAGGTTGTTTAAAAGACTTACACTGAGGGAAACTTTATATTTTTTCTCAGTGTAAGCTATTTCCACACAAACCACAATATATCTTATGATAAACATCAAATTAATGTGCTATATTATTCGACGCTTGCCTGCAACATGCATTAACATGCAGCATGCAACCCACCGCTGACCCTCGAATCTGCCTCTCTACTACGAATCTCTATCCAAATGAATGAATATTGATTCCAGAGGATTGACAGATATCGAACAACTAAGCAAGTGTTATTTATTTTTATAATTATCTAATTCCGGCAACCGTTAAATTGTTAATTCTGCGTACCTTTCATGGCAACAAGGCACATCCACAGGAAATTGCAGACAGTCACATCCACCGCAAGGACTGTGACTGTCGGCAATTTCCTGAGGATGTGGAATTTCCTGAGGAAATAAATAAAACTGGTTTAGGTGTTCGATATCTGTCAATCCTCTGGAATCAATATTCATTTGGATAGAGATCGTAGTAGAGGCAATTCAGTCGCATGTTGCATGTTCAACATCTATAATTTCCGTGAATTAACACAATCCAATGCTATATTATTGTAGATCTTAAAAATACCTATAAAAAAAATCCTAGCATTTTTATTTTTAAAATAACACCTAGCTGTCAACGGCGGGGAATCGACTTGTGGCCATTAAAAAAACGTGAAATGTTGTATACAAGCAGACCTTGATGCGAATAAAATATATTTTTTTCAAGTCAGAAAACAAAAAATACACGAAATAACTAAAATACGCAAAAACATGTTAAAAATATCTGTCTTACTATTATTTATCCCATAATTAACAGTCCCCATTAAATTCCTATTTCATTAATAAAAAGAAATAAAGAACTGTAGTTCACACAAACGAAGCCGCGGGCACAGTTAGTATTTCAAAATCGATGGACCGATTGAAACGAATTTTTTAAGAAATCTTCATGTTAGCCCAGCGGATTATACTGAGAACTTTAGTAGTAGAACACTAAACTAAAAGAACACTGTTTTGCACATAAAATACAACCGCTGCGCCATCATATATTTGAGCTATTATTTTAGACAAATAATCATATTCTTTGAGGACATGCAAAATTGCTCAACTCAGTGGCATAGCTGTGTGATTCAAACTGACACTCCCATATTTTTTTAAATATCGCAATATAACTATGACCATTCCTCTGAAATACGACGTTTCATCAACAAAAATCGCGATAAAATGAGTATCCTTTATTTAATTTCTATTGTGCTCTGTATCAGAGAGACAATGCCAGAAATTAAATGATACTGAACTCTATTGGATAAGCTCGCAAAAGCCTGAGTGGAATTTTGAAAATTTCTTTCCCAAATACCTGTTTCGACAATAAATCTACAATTTCTAAATAATTTGTTCTTTTTAACGAAGAGATTGTTTAATCTTGTCCTCGATTAGTTAATTCTCGTTTACTCAAAAAGGATCCTTGAGGATTTATAGATTTATCCAAAAAGGATTGATTAAGTGTTGAAAAACTTTACAATTCCTATGTACTTTTGAATTGCGTTATTGTATGACTAATATAAATTGGTTGTTTAACCTTGTATCAATGCTAGTTTGCCAAATGTATGTAATTTTAAATACGACTCGTGGTTTTCTGATTGGTCGTGTTTTTAGCATCATTAGTCAAATTATGCAAATTAAGGTATCAGTGATTATTCTAACCTAATTTCGTAGTTGTTAATAAAATTGATGAAAAACAAAATAATCTATTACTGTGTTCACAAATGGTCAGCCAAGTAAACATTTTATAATATTTACTATTAAATTTCTTACTTACATTTTTTATTTTGTGAGTCGAGTCTATATTTAGTAAAGACCGGTTGGTCTGAAGGATTTTTATATTGTGTAGATAAAATAACTGAAAAGCCTTCATATTATTAACTTATTTAATATTGTTAGTTATTTTAAATCTGCTCTAAGTCTACTAATGCTAGTCCCGATTGAAATTACAAAGCCAGTACCGCTGTGTGTTTTTCTAAAACGCTGCCCTGCTCTTAATTCCGAGCTTGGTCACGCTTACGGTTACAAAGCCGGTCTTAATCTAATGCTGGTCCATATTTTGGTTATGAAGCCGACTCTGCTCCTCTAAATTATTCAGACCCAATGCTACTCTTAATCCATTCCAGACTCCTCGATCTTGGTTACGAAACCGTTTCTTATCTAGATTGTCTACACCTCCCTCTGGTTCTTGCTAACAATTTTGGTTCCGTTCTCAGTTCCGATTCCTGGTACTAAAAAAACATAAACAAACGATAAATCTCGCGGGCGCCGTTAATCATCTTATTATTTAATTACAAATTTGATGACCTAAAAAATAACTCTGAATGGCAATTCTGCGTGCAAATGGCTTAAGGAATAATGGAAAAAGGTACATAAATATGTAAGCGTTAATAGTTCAATAAATGCGACAGCTCACTGCTGACTGGACTAGCCTCGTGCGATATATTTTGTAGCAAGGTCAGAGGCTACAGACATCCAAAAAAAAAAAGAAACCATGAGCTTTCGGCTCCAGCCTACGTCGTATATAAAACTACACAAAATCACGCGTAACTACGGTAACATATCTTTTTAAGATAAAGCGATGGGCAAAATGTGTTTATTTTAAGTTCTTAAGTATTAAACGCTATTTAAAATAAATAGAATTATGAAAATTATATCACACAATAAATGCAAATATATAAAAAGATAGCGAATCCAAGAAGATAAATCAGGAAAAACAAGTTATAAAATACTTAAACGCTAAACCCAAAGTAAATTTCATCAAATAACGAAATAAGCCAAATCGTGGAATCCTTAAGTATTAAAATACATGAATAAAATGAAAGGAAACATTAATGTCAGGACGTAATCACGGAATCAGCAAAGTTATAAAGTTTTCAGTTTCAAAGACAAGGGAACACTGCGTGAATTTCATGTAAAAGTTTTCAGCTCTACTTGATATTTGGACGGGGACTGTAACCACCGCTGATAAAGCGGCACTCCGACGTTTCCTTTGGCCCTGTTGTGGTGTTGTTGAAACGAAACTCCAACGGAATTGCCCATCAAGGCCTCGACTGATACTCCAAGAAAGGTTCCTGAGGCTAAAATCTACCTTACTAGTCCTTTTTTAAGTAAATATTGAAGCTGCAATGGTTACAAAACGAAAGAAGAAAAAGAAAATCCAATAAAAAAAAATTGGCAAATATTACAAAAAGCAATGGATCAACGCACGAGCGGGACTATTTACTTATCTCCCGAAAGTCAATTCCACGTAACCGTTTCAAGCTAATGTAAAATGTTTAATAATGCATAAAAAATTTAGACATGTCCGAAATGCCTAAAATTCACATATAGGAAATTTAATAAAAATCGACTTCCCTGAGTGGCCTTCGATAAACACGCGGTTGTGAAATCAGCTACGCCACTCATCTCCATTTAGTTCCCTGGTCACCGATGCATTGTCAGGAAGAAACGTCCGAGCTAGCGTTGGCGGCCGTTCCTCAAGAGCAACTTCTGCCGTCGTAGAGCAACTAATAAAATGATTATTTCATTCATTTTCCTTTGAATTTGCCTCGGACCGTCCTAAAGATTTCATTTTAGAAATTTCCGAATAACACATTTACGCCAGAATGTCCGACGCTACAAGATTCTTTCTTTGTATTTCCTAAAATTTTAAGATTTTCACTGTACCTAGTTTACAAAACAACAGAAGCGCGTGTTTTTGTCAGGGTGAGCTTTAGATATTTCTATACACATCAAAGCAGAGGAAATATTAAACGGACACAACCTGCGAAAGCTACGTTATATACGTGTACAAAGATACTATACCCAAGCGAGCGTCTCAATATGTAAACAAATATATCTCACAATACAAAAATTTTGGGATTTTTATATTTCTTTTACTTTTCTACCATTTTTAGGCTTATATTTTTACAGAAACTTGTATACTATTTTGTAGGTATTAATTGAGTCGGAATATCAGTTGCGAAGTCTTTGACTTCAAGTGTTAATTTTTTTTTTAATTTTCACACTGAATTTCTCTACTCATGTCCTTTAAGATTGATTTTCAAAGAACACTGGTAGTTTCATTGAAAGTCTGAATACTGTTTTTCATGATAAACCTTCCAAAGTTTTACGAAAAACTACCACTCATTTTTTGAAAATTCTCAAAAGTCGTTTTTCAATGAGTTTGAAATATATCAATTTTAATTTCTAAATAAGCCAAAATAAATAAAGATTATCATGAGTGAAATAGAAGCACAGCCTATCTCCTCACTTAGAGGTTAATTTTTCAAAAATATTGAAATATGTCTTTCATAATATGTATATAGAAGCTGAATTATCACATACATTACTCACACATGCGGGCGCGCGCACACACACACCGTCAAGAAGATGACTAAAGTTCAAGGCCGTCTCTACAAAAAGCTGTGACTTTTCGTAAACACTCGTAACATCTCCCGTTTCGGTGTAAATATTTTTCCATAGTGTACAGTCACGAAATCACTTCCAAGGAGAGCTTACGCGAGCAGTTTTCTCGGAGATTGAATTGTGTCTATTCATTTTCGAATATTACATATTGAGGAAAAGGATCTTTTTAATGAAATTGACCAAAACGAAGGATTTATTTCATTTTGAAATATATAAGCAAATATTATGAGGTCATCTGCTCCCTTCGTTTGTACCTAAATTTGTATGTTATAGGTAATTTAAATTACTTCACTATTGCGAAATGTAAAAGGGCAATCGCTTATTATATAAAAGATATAATTTTTCAATTCTTCTCTTAATAAGTTCGAAGCTCGAATGTCGACGAAAGGGAAGGGCGTAAAAGGAAATGTATTTAATCAATTAGCCACCGAAAACGCCTCAAAGATGAGATAATAGGCCATTAAGCGTCTATTGTTTGTGAGACTGACAGACGAAAGGTTTTTGCTAGAGAGCGGATCAGAAAAAATCGAGACGGAATAAGCGGGCGAAAAATCCTATTAGCACCGAAGTAGTGATTCTCTTCCCTCTTTTATCGCTTTCTTCGTACTCTGTTTAGAAAGTACAATTCGGATTCTATTATAAAACGAAATATTTTTAAAACTGACCTTATATCTACTCTATGGTATTATGCATTTAATGGCTGAGACGTTCTCTTTCAATCTTATACTTGCCATTTAATTATCTCTGACGAGTTTAATTTTTCTTTTCTTGTACCCTGTACAGCAGTTTAAAAGGTATCATTTTTTCAATTAGATAATTAATTTAATGATTTTGAATATGATTGGAGTCTATTAATTTATAGTGTACATAAGTAGACATATTTATTTAATAATTGCACATAAGAGCTATGCCTTTGAAGCGGCTCCAATTTTTATGGTGAATCAGCGCGAAGTCCGAATAAGGATTGCATTCCGGTTAAGTACCTGCAGCTATAGAGTGAAGGATTTCAGGCTTGTTGCGTACGTGTATATGTATGTATGGCATTCTACATAAATGATACGACGTATGAAGTCTCCTGCTGAAGCTCTTAAACTTCATGGCAGTTGATAAGTCGTGTTATTTGACGCCAAAACTTTTGCTCGTCGCTATAACAATCTGAAACGATTACGATGCACTTCGTAATTTTATAAATGTTATATGATAATTTTAACTACCCGCTAATAAAATTGAAAAAAAATAATAGAACTGGCAAGTTACTGTTGTCAGTCCGGTTTCCGAAAATCGAGTTTACCATATCGTGACATCTTAAGGTCCTAGGAATCTATTTCGCCTATTTTTCGAGTTACGTCTCTCTGTCTCTCTCTCTCTCTCTCTCTCTCTCTCTCTCTCTCTCTCTGTGTGTGTGTGTGTGTGTGTGTGTGTGTGTGTGTGTGGTGTGTGAATGCGTGCGAAAGCGTGAAAACTTTTCGTAGCCTTTGAACGAATTAATTGATCAAGACGCAATTTGTGACATTTGAGAAAAGTCCGTTCAAGCTAGACTTCTTAAAACATTGAACTAATTCCGACAGGTAGATTTTAAGAAATCTCAAAAAACAACTTTCCAGACAAATATTTTTTTCAATAACTTTTAGACTACTCTACCAATCGATACTAAAATCTTATCAAATATTTCCTTTGAATGATTGCATTGACTGCCGAAAAACTGCATAATAATCGGTCTATTTGTTGAAGAGACATCGTTGAAGAAAGAGAAAAAAATATTCAAAAGGTACTTTAGAATATTTTCAAAATATTCAACCGATAACTCCCAAAGATAACCAGCTTTTCATCTTCAAAAACAACATCGATGATCGCAAATTCATTAAAATCAGCTGGGTTACTCGAGACGTATCTTAAGCAAAAATAAAAAAAAAACCTTTTTAAAAATAATGTGAATTCTTGATGGACTGTTGTTTGGTATTCGGTCAACATTTTTCCGCTTAAAAAATTGTTTCGAATGCACCTTATGAGGTACTGACAACTCTACTACTAAAAAAACAACGTCGATCGTTAAAAACTGTATCACAATCAGTGGGTTGGTTCGAGAGATATTGTCAACGAAATATTTGAAAAGAAAAAATTGTTTTGAAAATTACATATGAAATTCTTTATATTATTGGTTTTTGGTACTCGGTTATCTTTTCTGTTTAAAAAGCTGTGCTGGATTCCATAACCCCAGTCGAAATCAAAGAACGCGCTTGAATGATATTGTAACAAAAAAATAAAAAAAATTTGCTTTTCATTTAAAAACTTCTATACGTTTGATTTCAAAAAACTGAAAACGTATTAAAATTATTTTTCTGAACTGGAAGAACTTGAAAATGCACAAAAATTAATATTTTAAGCTCAAACTCAACAATATATCGCTAGGTACATTTTTGAAGAGTTTGATATCGAAAGTAGCAAAAACTTTCAGTAATGGCCAATAAGGTGAACGGTTCTTCAAATTTTTGACCTCGAAATGGTTAAAGTCATTAAGCTTTGAGACAACTATATTTTAGAACTTGATGAGCTCAACAACACATCGATCGATATCATAGTGTCAAATTTTTGGGGCGTCCTACAGGGCCAACCGTTTTACAGATTTGTTTTTCTTTATCACTTTAAGACCTAAGACTACTCACGAGATCGATGATACCTCAGGCGTTGTCTTCGAACCGAAAGGCACCGGCTTTGATCTCATCCGCTGATGAATCAACAAATGAATATTTAGCTTAAATGAAATTTAACCACACGCTTTATGTTTCGGAGAACCCATTACCGTTGGTCTCGAACATTGTCATCATATAGGTGACAAAGGTCATTACCCGTCTTCGCCCTCCACTCAGACGGCATACAACACCAATAGTTTAAGCCTCTTCATCTGAAAAACAAAAGTTAAACGTGTGGCACTCGGGGACTGCCGCGGTAAAGTTATTGCATAGCATTTTTTATCAACTTATGCAATAGGGTATTTGACACTTTTTTGAAAAGTATGTCAAAATATTTAAAACATAGCCATTTTTCACTAGATTTTTTATTTTATCAAAATACGTTCGTTAAGTAGTCCTAAAACACCTTTCAAATTTTAATCACTTTAAATTCCCGCGGAAACGCTGGTCGCCATGTTATTTCGGTATGACGTCACTATCGAGTAAACAAACAAAACGTCAAATCTAAGGTTAGATTAATTAACTTAAATTCGCGTTTTTTGCCATATCTTGCGCTATTAAACGACATGAATCGTTATCATTACTGTTTAGTGACGAATTGTAAAAGTTCTAGTGTTAAAACCCCTGGAAAATTGTTTATCAAAGTGCCAAATGACATCAAAATGAGAACTGTTTGGTTAGAACTCGCAAGACGAGATCCGAAATCATTTTCTACGAAAAGCGATCTGTACTTATGTGAGGATCACTTTAATGTAAGTGTAAATATTTCTATCTATATATTTACAAATATAAATCTAACACCATCTCTATCATAATCATAACCTAACAATAACGTTAGTCGTACTTTGTTTTGTTTAGTCGATAGTGACGTCACACTTGACATAATCATGGCGGATAGCGTTTTTGGTCACGTGATATACAGATTAAAAAAGTACGAATTTAAACTTAAAATAATAAATGGAAATCGTGATTTCTTGATCGTAAATCAATATATTCCTGTTTCCCATTCAATAAGTTATCATAATTACATACTTTCACATTTTTTTGTTTATGATGGCAACAACCCTATTATAATTATTAATTTACTTATGCAGTATTTTTTTTTCTTTAATATTAATTCAAGTTTTTCATCACTTCCTTTTTTTATTAATAAATGCACTTTGTTTATTCATATTTAAAACACTATACACAAATTTTACGCGTATAGCTATTCACCAGCAACTGCTATTCACTGTTGTACATAGGTACACCTATGTATACATATATACCTACATGTATACTTACGGGGCACATGCGGTGAGTGTGGCATTATAAAGGTATGATAGATACCTATACACCTATATACTTTCTCACACAAACAGCTGCTTACGTATTCGTCCGATTTCGGAGCAGCTCGTCTCGATCCGTGCGAGCTTCGTACAGTCGTACCATATACACACACGTTAAGCGAACGCTCGGCCGAGCTACATGGTAGGCGGAGTTGGGGTGTTAGGTTTTATTTTCGTTACGAAATTTCTTGATTCGGTTGCCGCGCTCAAAGTCCGCGATAAAATCTATGCAATAGCTTAAATCTGGCGAAAGGTTATATTTTAACAGTGATAATTAAGAATTTATACCACTTAGGAGATAGTCAAAGGGAATAGAGTCATCATCTTCGTGCTCCCGCTTGTCTTAACGGTGTGTATGCATTATGTAACACGTGTAATTCCTATTTGTTTAATCCCGGTGATGGCCAATTGCCGGTAATTAATGCTGACCGCTTAACAAATCTAGTGTAGTTGTTGTCACTTTAGCGCGCGTATACCCGCGTTTTAATTATCAGTCTGTGTGCGGAAGTCGTATTCAACTCCCGCGCGCTCCGGACCAAACAGCTATTTTCCGACTGAAACAACCAACGGGTAATGAATTAGTACTAACAATGCATAAGTAATAAAGAAACAACTTGTTAATGTGATATCAATGCCTTAAAAAAATATACTTTTAAGCAATTTCGTGGCGTGTTTTGCATGGAATTGACAGAACTTTAAGCCTGATTAAAACAAAAACATTTCTTACCAATTTCATAGTTTCCTGTAAGATCTATAAGAAACCTATAAAAAGAAAAACTCTTTTGCCATTTCCATATCCGTATAGTTTTTAATCCTCGCCATTCATTAAAGCGATTTGTATAATATAATTAATTACTTCCGCCTGCGACTCCGCCCGCGTAGACAAAATTAAAATCTTAATGTTGTATATCAATCGATTACGATAATTACGTCCTATAAATACGACCACGTCCTGATCGCTAGCCCGTACTCCATTTCGATACTGGTTCAGTTCTCGATGCCAATCATTCTCAATTTTGAATCATATTTCGACTCAATTCAATCAATTTCCAATTTTGATCCCGTTTTCGACCCCGATCCCGCTGCCAATTCTGATCTGTTTATATTCCAATAACGATCAAAATCTTGTTCTATTTTTTTTCCCACGGTGGATCTTGTTCTCGTTTTTGATTTCGAGTTTTATTTTATCATTCTGCTCCTCGTCTCGTCTGCAATTTCGATTCCGTTACCAGTCATGATTCTATTTTGAATTAAGCCGGGGCAAATTCTAGTATCAAAATAAAGTTAATACTGTATTACTTAAAAACAGTGTTGCTTTATAAGAGTAAAAAAATTTTTTAAATCTGTAATAACACAAATATACTGATGAAGCCAAAGCTAAGTGTTAATCTGTTTAAGTCAAGGAGTTTTTTATTAATAAAGTTATTCTTAGCATTGATTTAGTAGTTTGATAAAATAGTAAAAATACGTAGACAACGTCAGATGCGAATACTTGTTTTCTTTTTCAGAAATCTTCCCGTTTGCGAGTACAACGACGAGTATTGCCAGTTACATGGTTATCGTATGGTTGCTTTAAGCGTACAATAAAAAAAAAACAATACACTCTCATTTTTATACATTACACAACCTCGCTCTTCTAAACTAATTGCGATAGACGCATCTCACCATTTTTAAAAGTCGTACCAACCTCGCGCCATAAAAAGTTTCACACCAATTTCAACGTTCTACATACATACACACTACATAGGCAATTACACAAAACAAATTAAAATTGCTACTAAAGAAGTAAAAAAAATATTATTAATTTTTATGGTTATCATACAGTATATGGAAATAACATAGAGCCTATTATTTTCAATTAAGCGTTCTAATTGTGTACTAATTCATCAAGATCAATTGAACCGTTATTAAATTATAAAAGAACATAGAGACAGACAGATAGTGGCCTATTATTTGCATAATCACATGTTCTATTAAAATCAATTTTATCACGATCGGAAAAAAGGTTCTTAAGGTACAAAAGAACATACAGATAGAAAGAGAGAGAGGTGCATAACAATTTACGCAATCACATTTCTTGGCTCAGCACCAATTTTCATTAAAATCTATTACATTTTTTTAAGTTATAAAAGAAGATGCAGACAGACAGACCAAGATACAGACAGACTGTATCCTAACATTTGCTCAATAACATGATTTGTCTCTAAACCAGTTTCTTTTAAAATTAGTCAAACCTTTCCTAATTTATAAAAAAAATATACAGACAAACAAAAAGACCATCCAAAACAGAGAGTAGTTACGTGTTCTTAATGTATACCGGTTTTCATCACGATCGGTCAAACGTTACTAAATTAAAAAAAAAAATACGGACGGACAAACAGAAAGACAAACAAAGATAAATTTTAAAGTAGTAAAATTGGAAATCAGTTAATCATAAAATGAATATCTCTCATGAAATTTTTCAACAAAATTGAATGTGCAGGCAGACGCTATTGATTTGTGTAGTAGTATGAATAGTTATAGAGCGGACATTGCCAATATTTCTGTACAAGTACTTTGATCTCGCACATCTCTTACTTGTTACGCTTAGAAGTATCCCATTAGATTGGGTGATTTGTTACCTATAGGTAAAAGGTTGTACAACTTTATGTACAGTTTCCGCTCTAGTGCAATACTAAAACTTCGATCCCTTTGCCATGCATTTAATGCTATGACATCTAATGAACGTTCTCTTTTTTTCAATACTCCTGTGACTATCTGAAGAACATGTGATAAGAAAACCAGACGGTTGATCACACTATAATGGTAATATAAAGGTAACTCATGTTATAGAGCTGCAAATCTCTCAGTTGGGGCATATAAAATGTATATAGACAGAAAGACGGATAGGACATTCAATATAGAACACTGAAAACATTTTATTGTAACAGTGACTAAGATGTGTTTTATTGAGAAATAGTGGAATTAAATTGTCTTTTTTAATGATTAAAAAATGAATATGATGTTAATATGAACTCTGACATCTATCACTAATAACGCTATCATATATGACATCTATCACTAATAACGCTATCATATATGACATCTATCACTAATAACGCTATCATATAATAACTGCAAGACTTTGTTTCGCAGAAGAGATATAATAAAAACAATAAAAAAGTGTGCGTGTATTAGTGTACACGCGTAAGAAGTGAAACTTCTTTATGACATCATTTTTCGAAAAGTGATTTACTACTTACAACTTCACAGAAATTGTTTGAATAAAGCTGAATTAGATAAGGTTTATGCAAAAGGCTTTTATTATCATAGACATGGATACAAATAAATTTTTAAAATTTTTTTCGCTAATCTCTTAATTGAAATATTATTTTTCACGTCACTACTGAGTTTCAGAAATAGAAATGTATTTACCTAGAAGGGTGATAGGTAAAACTTTTCAATTAATGCGATGTTATGAAGGGCCATATAGAATTGTAGGAAAATTATCGAACGCTACATATAAAATCGAGTCACTCAATGAAAGAATGTGAGATATAGTTCATGTATGTCGGTTGAAAAGGTTTCAACTTAGATAATAGGAAAATGTAATATATACAAACTGTAAATAGACCTAGGGTGTTGACAGAAAGTATATGTGACAGGTGGCCTTAGTAACAATTATGTTTATGCCACGATGACATTAATAACTTTGAATAAATATGGCGCGTAACGGAAAAATATTACCCAGAAATAAAGATGGCGCGTAACAGATAAAGATGGCGCGTAACAGAAAAACGTTACATTGCTATAAAATTTCTCCCATACGCCGATAAAGAAGTTTCACTTCAATAATTGCCCGTAATCTCGTGGTGTCGTACAGATTTTCATTATCGCCCTACGAATGCACGATCATCCTGCATACACTACCTTAGGGTCGTAACGATCTCATGTGAGCGGCATTCGCTTAATTCCAGGAAAAAAAAATGAGAAGCGCCACCGGAGGAATTAATGAGGCCGGTCGGCGGTAAACACTCGACAAACAGACTCATCATGCATCAAGTCGGCGCGGGCGGCGAGAGCTCTCACTTCGGGGTACACAGGAAAAAAATCCTTTTGCATTTCCAGGCCGGGGCGCATTTATCTCCGTGATTAATGGAGACGATAACGAATTCGCGAAACGGCAGTGCGCATGCCCGCTCCGGGCCCTAGATGGCGCTGTGCGCGGCGCTCGGTGCACCGGGCGCTAGGCGGAGCACCCCCGGCAATTAGCGCCTGTTTTGCGGCCGTTTCGCTCCACTGACGTGCGATGGAGTCGACGCCTCGTGACTTCACGCTACAGCAGAACAAGAGCGCTCGGACGCCCCGATTCGTCGAGGACTAATAAAATTTGGACTTTTTTTTGTAATGAATGTAAACATTACTCACTTTATGCTACTTTATGTGTCTACGAAGCTTATGGTGAATTTTCGAAAATATCTGACGATGTTTTTCATCACCATAATACCGTACCGAATAATAACTAATGAATATTTTCGACGTTGCCTAGGTAGGCATTGCATTGTATGCATAGGCATTTATCAAAAAGGCACATGGGTCAAAAATCTCAGCGGTGTGGTTTTAGATGTAACCCCCTAGATACTACAATATAAATATTACTTATTGATCGAATACTTAATATTTTACAATTTTTCGTACATGGTATAGGTGGTATGTATTGCTTCAATGAACGACGACTGAATGGACTCAAAACCTCACTTCAAAGTGCGTTATCCAGATTTTTTTCACCAGACGATTGGCTAAAGGAGAACGTTCAATTGATTACGGGTCACGAGCCCGCTCAATTTGAGTGTCCATTTCGCGAATCATAACTTATTTGGAAAATCAAAAATATGTATATTAAAGCTTTTCCAAAAAAATAGCCATTCAGTGGTGATTTTAGTGTTTTTAATTAACCGCTAAGGAAATTGAGAATTTTCGTGTAATTAGAGAAGTTATTGCTTTTAGTCGACTTTCGAAATTTAATATTTTGTAAAACCTCGGTGTTTTGAGGTCTTAGTAAGCTTTTCTGGCCATTTTCAGAAGAACATCCGTATGTGTATGTTTGCGTAAATCTCTTTAGAAATGAATAAATTTCATCGGAAGATATTGGAACATATTCAAAATAATGTTAAATTGTAAGTTTGTTCCAAGATCGCTTTTATAATATATTTCAGTTTTCGCTTAAGCTGAGTTAAACGTCGTCAACCTAGTTGAAGTCAATTAAATTGATCAAAAATATCGTTGTCGATAAGATTACATTTTTTTAAACTACTTTCAGGTGTTTTGACGTAACGATTTTATAAATATAAATAATTTTGAGCTCAAAAAACTGCATTGCTTACCGCATATCATGCATATTCAGATCGGTGTTATCGCCCAAAAGATAACTTTGACAAAATATTTGAAAAGTGACAATTACATCATTTTCATTATACCTGTAATTTTAAGATCAAATTGGTAGCAATATTTTTTTGGTTTGCTGAGCCCAAAATTAAGAGTGAAAAAAGTTGTTGCTCACCGCTGCCCATGGATACTCGCAAGCCCAAAGAAGTTACCGATGCGTTGCTGGCTTCTTGCTAAAGAGTAGAGTATCTTATGTATGGGGAATCGGGATGATGGAAAGGAAGAGAGGGAGTCGGTCACTGGAACTCTCACTCACTGAACGAAAAACCACAGGCGAAGCTGCTAATTCACATTTTCACGGGTCGAGCCGATCTTTTTTTATGCTACCACCAAGCTGGCCACAGCATGACTCTCCCATAATAGAACTTTATTTTTTTAGTCTCCAGAATCAATTTTATTTTTCACTTATTATATATTTCATATAAGTATAAAAATATAACTTAAGTGAATTGAATTTAAAATACACCATTAGTTAATTACACTTCGTAATGTTGAACATGGTAAAATAATCACGATTGACCACTATCTTCAATCGATTTCAAGTCTAGTTGTGTTTTAATGTTTTTCTAATGGACAATGATTTTGTGAACAAAATGCCGAAAGGATGTTTCGTATTATTTTTTGACATTGAAAGAGATAAACTCAACAGACAATGGGAATTATATATGCAAATGATTTTCCCATTTTAAACGCACGATTCTATAAAAAAATAAATCAACATAGTTTGACCGGATTTGCCCTCGTATGTAAAAAACAACTGGAGAGACTCCTCTTAATTCGCATTAGCTGCACAAAGAATATAGCTTCAATAAAGTTTTATCGTGAGAGAAAAGCGCTATGGACTCGACTTCGAAGATATTAAAATTTTTAGCCTTTATCTTTGGAGGTGGGACTTTTCGCCCGTAGCGAATTTTAATATTATCAGAGGTGAAATTCTTAAGCGTATTACTTCCAGAAAAATTTTTAACGTTTCTTTTTTTTATTTGATTGCATTACACGCTGCATCTGAAGCTACGTCTTGAACAAAATAAATATAATATTACAAATTATCAATTTATGGAAATTGAGATGTTTAATATTGGTACAAATAACTTCTAACAAATTGTTATAAAAATGCATATGAACACTTAAATGATAATTAAGGCTTTAATGAATGAGGCTGCGTATTTATAATCTAATTAGTATAGTATATAATGCGTGTTTTTTGTTTATCTTTTTTTTACACAGTAAAAGGTACAATGCCTATTTTTTGACACCAAGATAACTTATATACAGGAATATGACCTAATTTACATTTTATTCCAGAAAAGTGCACAAATTCTTGATAATAATTATAAACGACTCTTCAATTGATAAACCGAGCTTTTCGGATTTTGATTTGTGGGTCGGTTTAATATTGAAATAAGCCATAAAACACTTTCTGTCCCGTTAAAATACACAGATTCTCTAGTCTTCAACGTTCTTAGCTCAATAGTTTTCCACGCAAGTAAAATTGCGAATTGCATAGTAAATATAATGAATGATCCCAATCAATAGCACGATCAGGAATAGAGATCAAAACTGCGATGTAGATTGAAAACGACACGGGGACTGGAATAGACAGCGACATCGCAAGTGAAATAGGAGACTATGGAGCAGGACCGCGATTCGTGGGGAACGAGTCCAAGTCCGACTTGGTACCCAGCACATGTATGCTAGTGTCTATGCTGCTAATAATACTATTTATAATTATCCAGGTGGAATTAATTCTAGAAAATACTATAAAGGCGCATGTGGAAAGAATTTTAGCGACATGGAGCTTGATATTTATAACAACAAAGGTTATAAACGGAATGATTGCATTTTTTTATAGTATTATGAGTTAATCACGGTTTAACTGACTCATACTAATGACAGCCCTCTATTTATGACCTCAGACAGACAAAGGTATAGAGCACGAACGTGGCGCACCCTCTTCTAATGTTCTATTATTGAATCGAGTTGTGGCAGGCCGTGTGTATAATTCGGGTGGTGCGTTATATTTATGCGCCTATCTCTGCCATTTATTTAAAACGGTATTTTTTTAATCTATTAAATAATAATACACATTACAAATTTTATTTTAATATACATAACATAAAAATTATAACACAATTTAAGCATCATGAACATGATTGAAAGAGAAATCGCTCAATATGAAAGCAGAAATCGTTCACTCTCACGCGGGCAGAGCCGAGGACGGCACCTAGTTACATGTAGGCCTGAAAATACCGTACGGATATAACAGTTCATTCTTAGAATTTGCGATTGTAATTGACATTCGATCAGCAACAATAAAGCAATATTATATTAAATAATGCCGTCAGACGGTGTTACATTGTATCCAGGAACAAAAGCAGATATACGATATTTTTGTCGGAATTTTTATGCAAAAATAAATATGGCATAAACATTTTTATACTAAAATAAATACATGGACTGCGCTATTATATTAAATAATGAAATAAGGTTGACACATAAATATTTGACGTGAATCTTTAATCACATTTTGGAATACGAACTGTTAACATTTTTAGGAAAATCGATTGAGAATTAATATTGCGATTTGATATCTAATACGAATTTTAATATTATGCTTTACATATAAGTGCAAGTTTTAAGTAACGTGACGTAATGTCGTCACTCCCATGTGTATATGATGACAAGGGGGAAAGTGACATATGACCCTGTTTTTTAATTTTCCAAGTAGCTATGTCAAACCGCCGGGAGCGCGACATCCCGTCAGCATCTTCACATTTATCAATTCTTATCTCAATTTTAGAATTTATAGAACCCTATATTTTCACTGATAGCAATGTTTCAAAGAAGCTTTTATCATAGGGAAGACAAATTGATCTACAAAGAAACACAAACTTACAATCTAGGAGATGTTTGCTGCTACTGACCGAAGCTTCGTTAGCGAATGAAAATAACTCTGATTGATATTTTTTGAATTGGTACTCATTTAATGCCCCAACAATAAGATTTTTTTCTTTATCTTTGTAAATAGACTCTTCAGTATTCATAATCTATTTCTGGCTAATAATACAAAAATGTGCGTACGATACTTGCGTAGAAAAAGCTCAGCTTTTCTCATTTATTTGTGCGTTCAAAAGAATTCCTAGGCTATCGTTCGCAAATTGCCTTTCAATTATATTTACGTCGTAAGGTTCCTTGACATCGTGTAAAAATTCTACCCTCTAGTAAATTGAATTATTTTATAACACGCTTAAAGGGCATGAATATGAATTTAAAAACAGCTAATGATAAATAAATTAATAGGAACAAAAATCAAAAACAGTAAAACAGTGATATTCAGGTGAATATAATTTTGAATTTTTTTTATCATGCTTGTAAAATACCATATCGTTTTATTATTTTGAGAATGTGGATTAAATAAATACACAGATATTAATCAACTAATAAAAGATTTATTAATTGTAAAAAAAAATGTATGCAAGCCACAGCTTCAAAATTATATTTTAAGTCAAATTGCGTTTTAGGGTTCTGTTTGGATACAAAACCTTTTCAACTCAAGGAACCCTTTAGTTTCGCCATGTCCGTCCGTATGTCCGTATGTCCCCATGTGCAATTTTCATTGAAAATTACTTAGATATCGTTGTTGATTGCATAAAATAGGTAGTAAATATAAGTTTATGAATAATGAAAAATCATAAAAACGTAAAATCATTACATTCTTAATAACTATCCTATGTGGCCCGTTTTAAACGTTATTAGCCGTTGAACTGTAAACTTATTTAATAGGTGTATAGTATCTAACAAAAGCTCCTTTATCAGTCCGCATATAGTGACGAGCAAATATGGAATCCTAAACTGTGTATGGTCCGGAACGCACTTAGCCGTTTTTATACCATTTTCGATAGGCAAAATGACTTGCGTGCCATAAGAAATTAAGTGGTCACAGCCGCCCATGGACAGTTATAGCCCCTGAGAAGTCACCAGTGCGTTACCGGCCTTTTGAGTAAGAATAACACATCTGGATGTTAGGAGAATACGCTGGTGATATACCGGAAAAGTGGGAAGATAGAGGGGAAAGTGGACTATCGGAACTCTCACTCACTGGACGAAATATAACACCTGAACCTGTCACTTCACGTCTATATTCTGCGTGAGCGTATTATCTCACCGGTCGATTAAGCGCATTTTTGTGTTGCAACCGATGAGACCACTGCACGGTTCTAACATTTATTACCAAAAACCACATCATTTTCATAAATAGTCCAGTACATTAATGTTATAAAAAATGTAAAATATATATGTCTGTTCGAAAATAGGAAATAATTATGAAACACAAAAGGAAATTAAAACTAAACTGAATTTAACTACTTATTTGATTCTAAGATTATTTCATTACATAATTAATAACCGCAACGGCGAGAAAAACCGGCAAAGGAATCGATAGTGGGACTAGGAACGGAACCTTGATAGAAAGACAAATCGCTTTATATGAAAGTTGAACGAATACACATCACATTCACGTGGGAGGAGCCGAAGGCGAGCTTTGTTTACAAAAAAACTCATATACTCTTTCTTTTTCGGGATAAACACTCACTGTGAATATAACAAGCAAAAATAGATTGATAAGTGTATAAATTGTATAAATTGCCGAAACACTTACGAGGCTATCGGAAAATGCTGATCTTTTATACGGGGCTTTTAAATGAGACTCGCGCTCGACCGCCCCGCGCCGAGCCCTGAGCGGGCTTTACGCCCAATTAGGGCTATAGAGAAGTAATTTTGAAAGAATGAAAAACTCGTTATGAAGTCAAGGGAAACATTTTCTATTTAATGAAATACTTACATAGCGAATAAAACGCTAAAAATAATTAATGTCTATGCTGACTGTAACGAATTCGTGAAACAATTCGACTGGCGTAGAATTTGATGTTTCATTTGTATACATTATTCGGAAATTCTATGTTTCAAGGCAGTTAAAAATAATGTAATTTCAACTCAAAATGATGTAGTGATTAGAGTAGAAAAACGTGTGTTGTGGTGGTTTCGACACGTGGAAAGGATGAATGAAAGTACATTCATAATGAAAAAGTAAATTTATAGAGCGAATGTGTGTTATGAAAGTTCAGTAAGAGTCATCCTAGAAAATTCTACGCAGATCATATAAGTGGCATATTAAAAAAAGGATCAAATTTTAAGAACTTGAAACCGAAAAGCTTGCATGAAAATATTGCTGGATATCCGTGTGAAGCAACAGAAACATGCAAAGATTGTATCAGGTGAAAATCTGTAATCTCTGTCCACCTCTTAGAGATATAGGCATGAGTTGATATTATTATACTTATGTAATAAAGGCTTTAGTCCTCTTATAACAATCGATCTATATATATATATATATATCGATTGTTATAAGAGGACTATGGCCTTTATATATATAGAATGTATTGTATTATAAAAATGTATTATAAAAAAATAAAAAATTCATTAAAAATGGTAATCTGTTATCAGTTAAATCTATGCCTAACCGAGGATCGAGATATATATTGAAACCACCATTGCAATAACTGGACCAGGATCGGACCTAAGAATGGAACCAGAATTGACATCGATAACAGGACCGTGACCGAAATCAGAATTGACAGCGATAAGAGGACCGTGAACGAAATCAGAATTGACAGCGATAACAGGACCGTGACCGACATCAGAATTGACAGCGATAACAGGACCGTGAACGAAATCAGAATTGAGAGCGATAACAGGACCGTGATCGAAATCATAATTGACAGCGATAACAGGACCGTGAACGAAATCAGAATTGACAGCGATAACAGGACCGTGAACGAAATCAGAATTGTCAGCGATAACAGGACCGTGACGACATCAGAATTGACAGCGATACAGGACCGTGAACGAAATCAGAATTGAAGCGATAACAGGACCGTGACCGACATCAGAATTGATAGCGATAACAGGACCGTGATCGAAATCAGAATTGACAGCGATAACAGGACCGTGAACGAAATCAGGATTGACAGCGATAACAGGACCGTGACCGAAATCAGAATTGACAGCGATAACAGGACCGTGAACGAAATCAGAATTGACAGCGATAACAGGACCGTGATCGAAATCATAATTGACAGCGATAACAGGACCGTGACCGACATCAGAATTGACAGCGATAGCAGGACCGTGAACGAAATCAGAATTGAGAGCGATAACAGGACCGTGATCGAAATCAGAATTGACAGCCGGCCGACATTAAAAATAATGCAATTCATTCTAATACATGCGAGCGAAACCGCGGGCATATTTGAATAATGAAATAAATGTTTCTAGTTAAATTTTAATTAACACGCAGAACAGCAGGCGGCTTACGATTAGTTAGTTACAAAATGAATGTCACAGTTTTTAATGTACTATGTAAAGGAAATATTAAAAATTGTGTAATTTTGAAATAATCTGAAATAATG
Organism: Eumeta japonica; assembly: GCA_005406025.1. Taxonomy (NCBI): domain Eukaryota; kingdom Metazoa; phylum Arthropoda; class Insecta; order Lepidoptera; family Psychidae; genus Eumeta; species Eumeta japonica. The sequence goes on along the minus strand of BGZK01000803.1, from coordinate 121,314 downwards.
GCAACTGAGAATAAAATTAAGTGATTATGTTGTCATTATTGAAGTTCCATTTTTAAATTAATATCAATTTTCCTGTTACATTATTTATTAAATAAACATACTTATGTTTATATTAAAATAAGAACGAGAGATAGACCAAACGATGAAATGACAAAATACATATGGACGGCAGCGAAGTACTAACCAGAGAATTTGAAATTAGACCTGACCCGCCTGTAGTAGAATTAACTGCAGACGCTACTCTCGCGTCAATCACCTTTTTTTTTTGCTACATTTTCTCCTTTTTCCCAATACATCGCTTGCGTCATAGATTACTTTGCTGAATATTTTTCTAATCTACCCACGAATTCATTTTTTTAATTTTGGCAATACTTAGCACACGCAGTTTGGGTGGTGATTTGAATAATAATGAATAGCTTTACTCTCGCTACTGTACAAGATAACATCAGTTATTTTTGCATTAAAACATTCGCATTTAGTAACTGCCCAGTAAATTAATGATTCGTCGAAACAGGGTGACTGACATAATAGTCACATTCAATTTAAACATACTATATAAACAGATTGCAATCGTTTTAGGGTTCTCTAGTCAACAAGGAAGCCTTGTAATTTCACCGTGTCGGTCCGTTCGTCTGTCTGTCTGTTTGTCAGCGGCTTAGCTCAGAGACTCTGTACTGGGAAGTCGTAATGTATGGGTGTACGTATTAATCACTCCGATAAAGTGGTAGAATAACAAAAAAAATCACACTATTTCCCCTACAATTACAGTGGGGATGATTTTTTTGATGTCTATGTCATGGTGTAGGATGTCATTGGATAGCTCATTCAAAAATATTACCGGTCTGCGGAAACCATATTTTGATATAGGTATTAGATTGCAAAATATCAAGTTTCAAGTGTTAATTTTAATTTTGCCTCCCCCCCCATTACCAGGCAAATATTTATTCTTGGATATGCGCAAAATTTTAAGGCTCTAACAAATTTACAAATTTAAAAACATAACTATCACAGCTAAGTAGGCTTTACAAGTTAACGAGTATTAATCGACTAACTTATAAAATGTACTTTGAGAAGTAAAAAGGAAATATAAAATCATATCATCAATCATTAACATCCTTACGATGTGGACCCGTCTTAGACGTCACTAGCAGTTAGACCGTGAACTCAATTAATACGCTCATAGTATCAAACAAAAACCCCCTTTTCTAAGTCCGGATATAGTGACGGGCAAACTGCTGTTACACGCACTTGACCTTTTTTTAAAACATATTATACATAATGTTGTTACGTAATACAATTAAAACATAGAACTTAAAAAATGTATCAAGGCTCAATTCAGGAAAAAAACATAGTATTGCGATAATACATATTTAAATAAGTAAAGTAATTATAATATTTTAATTTAATAGAGGTAGCAAATTTTAGTATAAGACATTAAAGAAAATAACTCTGAAGGAGTGTCTTATGATTATTCTACATCTTTTGTTTTCCAACCATAAACTAATATAAAGTTTAATACAAGAATTAATACTTGATACTGAATTAAAATTATTTTTCTTATTTCCTAATCGCCATATAAAAATAACAATAACGCACGGTCCCTAACTAACGAAAGGTCCTCGCACTAAACACTTGTTAGGGGAAAAATAACACGAAACTCGCCCGAAAAATACGCAATTTGGGGCAAGCCTATTATACGGTAATACCGGACCGCTGTGTGGCGATTTATAAAGCCGCTTTTTTTTTTCAGCAACGAGTTTGGGGTTAATTGAATAATACACAGGGTAAATGTTTGCATTCAAAACACGGAATAACTTAGCCGTTTTGGCTCGGAAGCTTTTTACGAGTGCCGCTATGAAAATTGCGGGATGAAGTTAACAAGGTGATATAACTTGATGAAAAGTTTGCCATAAAATTTAGAAACGGGCCAAGTGCGTCTGGGGATGACGTGGATAGGGTTGCTTACCTTCGCATCTACTAATACTTATTTTTAAATTTGACTCAAATATTTTTAATAGTAACTGAAAATGCGATTTATTTATACCATGTTTTCTTTAAATCTGTTCCAAATGTTTATGCCGTAGTTATCGTAAGCTGGAATTTTAATCCACTTCGTTTCAGCGGGTTATCATTATATCACTAAACCACATGAACTTAAAAGTTTTCAGTAAAATTATATAATGAACACATTTCATACAAATTTTCCCTTCATTCGAATTTTCTTTATCTATGGAAATTGAAAGGCTTTAAGTTTTTCTGTAAACTATGAGCAGGGAATTATGTTCGGTACATTTCTCAAAATTCTAGGCTTATATTTTCGAAGATATGCGGAAGATACTGGGAGTTTCGTATATTTTAAACTATGCATTTTCAGATATTAATAAATATACATACAAAATGAACCCGTTACTTTCATGTTATGGGAATTTTAAGCCCTAAAATCAGAATACATTTATTTACGCTTTACATCCGAGATTGGATCACCCAACTCTGGACATCACATCCGACAATTTGCTTTTACCGTGTAGCTCATTAAAAAATAAATTAAATTAATATTAGTTCCAATCTTGTATTGGATGTACGAACCTATAAAAACATCCCAATTATTTTAATTATGGGATAGGATTTCTATAAACAATGTTTTCTTGATATTATATATTTTATTTATATATAGAAAATATCGATGCACATTGAAGGTAAGAATACTAAGTACCACAGTACATACATAGGTGCCACCTTATGGCAATAATGTGAACTAAAAATAAAGAGTGTTACCAATTTAAATTTTCTTATAATTTCAACACTCCCACAAAAATTTAACTCTCTTCAAAACTAAATAAGGAAACTTAACAATTATTAAACAAAATCTGATCCCTCAAATAGGTAAAAGTTTGAGTGGGTAATGCTTTGGTTAAAATATCTGCTAATTGATTTTCACTAGGAACATAATTAATTTTAATCAGACCCAACTCAACTTTTTCTCTAATAAAATTATACTTGACATCTATGTGTTTGGTTCTTTTATGATAAACAGGATTGTTAATCAGTTTTATGGCACTCTGATTATCAACATACATAGTTACACATTCACAACTTTCACCTAATTCTAATAATAGTTGCTGTAACCACAGTATTTCTTTGGCAGTTTCGCATGAAGCCACAAACTCTGCTTCAGTTGTGGAGAGAGCAATGGTCTTTTGTTTTTGGCTGGACCAGGTAATTGGCCATCATTCATGATAAAAATATAACCAGTTGTAGACTTACGAGTATCAACATCGCTTGCAAAATCAGAATCAGAATAACCAATTAAACCATTACTTTCTCCATACTTTATACATAAATGTTTAGTATTAATTAAGTATCTAATTATACGCTTCACAGCATTAACATGTTGCTGACTTGGATTGTTTACATATCTACTTAATACATTTACAGCAAATGATATGTCAGGCCTTGAAACAGAACACAAAAATAGTAATGAACCAATGGCTTCTCTATATGGAAACTTCACAATATTTTCATCAACATTCTTTGTTATAATGACATTTATATCTGCAGGAGTACTAGTTGGATTTGCATTTGTCATACAAAATTTCTCAATTATATGGTCTATGTAACCCCTTTGGTGAATATAGATACAATCATTTATTTTTTTAATTTCCATACCGACAAAATGTTTCAATTGTAAAACTTTTATTTTAAAAGCTTGTTCCAAATATTCTATTATCTCTTGTATGAGTTGTTTATTTGAAGATATGATAAGAGCATCGTCTACATAAATAATTAAAAATACTTTGATTTCATTAAAAATCCCTATAAAATACAATTATCAGCCTGAGATTGTACAAAACCATATTTCATCAAAACTCGGTGAACCTTTTGTTCCAACAACGAGAAGCCTGTTTTAACCCATACAGAGATTTATTTAACTTTAACACATGACTTTTATTTAAAGATACAGATACACCCTCAGGTACTTCTATAAAAATATTTTCTTGAAGATGCCCATTAAGAAAGGCAGTTTTCACATCAAATTGTTGTATTTCTAACTTATGCTTTGCTGCAATAGAAAGAATAATTCTTATAGAGTCATACCTCGTTGTTGGAGAAATATTTCTTGATAATCCACATCTTTAATCTGAGTGAACCCACGTGCACATAAGCGAGCCTTGTAACGTGCTTCATTATTCTCACCCTTCTTAATTGTGAAGACCCATTTTGTTGTAAGAGTTCGTTGACCAGCTCTTGGTACCGCATTCCAGGTGTTGTTTTCTTTATGTGCAGATAATTCTTCTTTAATGGCTTGAGACCATTCATATTTCTGTGGACTCTGCAAAGCTTCATCATATGTCTGAGGCAATGACAATTCAACTAGATTAGCTTCAAAAACGTCTATTATTTCTTGGCCTCAAAGTTATGTTCCGGTGTGACATTATATCTTCTATTTCTTGTGATGGCTCATATGTTGGATCATCACTGTTGCAACTCAACAAGCTGTCATCAGACTCTGACACTGTAGTTTTAATTAATGTTTCATCCATATTTCTTACTTCAGTTTCATTGTTTTGTATTGTTGTCTCTTCATTATCATCAATAGTACATATTTGTGTAATATTCTTTCTTACTTCTGGAACTTGATGTTCATCGAAAATCACATTTCTTGAAATTTTAATTGTCTTTTTATTCATGTCATACATTCTGTAATTGGTGTTGTCATAACCAATCAGCAGCATTTTCTCACTCTTCTTTTCCAATTTTGTTCTTAATTGATCTGGAACATGGACATATTCAATACTGCCGAACACCTTCAAATGACCCAATTCTGGTTTCATTCCGTTCCATAATTCATATGGTGTCTTACCTGGGGTTTGGCTAGAAGATGTTCTATTCAATATGTAAACTGCACAGTTCACAGCTTCTGCCCACAGGTCCAGTGGCAGATCTCTTGCATATAACATGGAGCGAGCACTCTCCACTATGGTTCTAATCTCTCTTCTGCACGCCCATTTTGTTCTGGGTGTATGGGGCAGTGAGCTCATGTACTATACCCTCTTTGTCCAAATATTCTTTAAAACTTTGTTAACGTATTCTCTTCCATTATCTGTGTGTAAGATTCTGATATTGTGCATGTATTTATTTTTACAATACAATTATATTTCTTGAAAACTTCCAGAACATCACTTTTATTTTTAATAAAATATACATGCCTGTGACTTGTAGCTGCGTCTTTAAATAACACAAAATATCTCATCCCTTGAACTGATGTGTGACTCATTGGTCCACAGACATCGCTGTAGATTAAGTCACCAGGCTGTAGTCCTTCACCTCTTACAGATTTACGAAATGGAAACCTGCATTGTTTTCCGTATGCACATGCTTCGCAAACAAAACTCTTTTCATCAATTTCATTAATTTTAATCCTTCAACAACATTATTGGCACACATACTTTTGATTTCTTTTAGGTTAATATGTCCCAGTCGCTCATGCCACGTTTTGATATCACTTTGATTATTTTGAACCAAGTTGCAAGTATCAGGAATTATTGTTTTTATATTCAACTCATATAAATTGTTTTCTGTGATTTTGGCACTCATTACCATTTTTTTGTCTTTATAAATCGAAGCATTTGAATCTTTCTTCATAATAGTGTAACCTTTTCGTATAATAACACCTTCTGAAAATAAGTTTCTTCTCAAATTTGGGACATACAATACCCCATGCAGTTCACTGGTTTCCCACTGTCCATTGACATATCTCTTTATCAACACTTTACCAATGCCAGAGACTTCTACCGATTGCTTGTTTCCCAATGTCAATGATTTCTCGCTGCATTTAAGTAACTCTACAAAGAAATCTTTTCTAAATGTCATGTGGGCAGAGGCGCCACTATCCATGATCCAAGCATTTTCTTCTGTATTATAGGAACTGATTTCGACATTAAATGCCAACATGTCTGAAGATTCTTTCAGATGTTTTCTTGGTTTGTTCTGTTTTGGAAAACGACACTCCTTAGAAAAATGGCCACGCTTTCCACAATTGTAACACTCAAATCTATGTTTAGTAGTTTTGTTTTGACTTGTACCGCTCCCACATGATCTTGGCCCATTCTGCTTTGGCACATTCTTCCAACCTTTATTGACAACAAGAAGGGCTGTTTCTTGTTCTTCTACAGATGCTAAACTCGATTCTTCATCCAAAAGACGGGCAGTCAAATTATTGAGAGTTTGTTGTGTGGGGTCTAATGACATCCATGCTTGACGTATTGACCTATACTTCAGGGGCAATGTTCCAATTATTTTTGTTATAATGGCCATTTCACTTACACTCTCGCCACTTTCTTTCAGCTGTTTTGCTAGATTTTCCACTTTCGAGATATGTTGTGCTACACTGTCATTTTCAGACATTTTGTATTGATAGAACTTTTCATGAATCAGCATTTTACATAGTTCACTCTTTTGTTCGTAAATAGATTCAAGTTTTTCCATTATTTCTTTAGCAGTTTCACAGTTTTCTATCAAGGTAATTTGCTTGAAATCCATCGAAGAGGTTATGATGAACATCGCCATGCCATCATTTTTTAACCACTCGGTGCTATTTATTTCTGGTTTCGGTATAGAAATATCGATTCCCTTGCCTTTAAGGCACATTTGATTTGAAATTTCCACTGCCTAAAGTTATTTCCATCAAATCTTTCTAGATTCATTGACCGTGCGGGATCCATTTTGAGGTTATCTATCAGTCAATGACTATCAGAAATTCTAGAACGGAATGTCACTTCACTTTTTCTTTACCTTTTTTATTTAGCAGAGTGTCCTGGGCCCATAACCTATTTTATTTATGGGATAGGATTTCTATAAACAATGTTTTCTTGATTTTATATATTTTATTTATATATAGAAAATATCGATGCACATTGAAGGTAAGAATACTAAGTACCACAGTACATACATAGGTGCCACCTTATGGCAATAATGTGAACTAAAAATAAAGAGTGTTACCAATTTAAATTTTCTTATAATTTCAACACCAATTATAATGAAACAATTAATAAAAACAAACCTTTAACTTTCAAAAGAATATTTTTTATTTTCATAGGGCAAACGAGCATGCAAGCCACCGACGCACTAAGTAGGTGATCATAGCTGTCTATGGATACTCGCGACCTCATAAGACTCAGTGGTACGTTGCTAGCTTTTTAAGGACTAGGATATCTGATGGAGGGACATATATCTGTTTGAGTATTTATCTTTCAATCACCCTAGAACCACTGAATTCATTTCAATGAAATTTTGCATAAAATCAGATTATGCCCTGGTATTGCACATGCTATTGCACAAAATTTGGTGTACAAATTACAGGGAAAAGTTAATCGACAGACGAATGAATTGTTGTGCCAAACGAAATTAATTATTAAACTGTATGCAATGATTGAGAAGTTATGAATGATGAATCAGATTACACCGTTTTAAATAATACTTTAAAATAAGGATTGAAATAAACAGTGCATTTCGATTAAATTTATTACTATTCCTTCAATTAAATTCACTAAATTCCAACACGAGTAAACTTCCAACGTCAGTGCGTTCTAATAATTAATTCGCAACTGTTAATTAATATTCCAGACTTTCACATCAATGTCTAGTTTACAGTTTGTGCAGTCACTAAACTCTAAATGTATATTATTGAGTATTTCGTTTGTCTGCCGTACTAGACACTTACGGACAAACTTCATAACACATAGACCTATATAGTCTGCCGATTATAAAATAGTTTCGTTGATTTCATACTTTACTTTATTCGTAAAGATTTTTTTTTAATGTACATCTATTAAATTTCAAAATGAAACTTTGTAAAAGCCCTTTTATATCTGTTTACCAAACAAAATTATTTTAGAAGTTGAGTTTTTCAGTAGGTTTCGCTTTAAGAAAAAAATACACAAAAGAATTTAAGAAAATAAAACCAACATTTAGCTATTGTACACATTTCAAATATTCAGATGAAATACAGCCATTCTGTGTAAAAAAGTTGAGATAAGTTGGTTTCGTCTATGAAACTTTGTCTATGAAAGACATGAATATTTAGATATTTTAATGTTTAATATTTATACCACGATAAAAAATTGTATTACATATTATACATTTTTAATGTGGTAGAGCCATGCTGTGGTCAACTTGATTGCAGCACGAACACGGTCGTAAAGTAGTAGATTCTGCTTGTGTGTTTCGTCCAGTGAGCGAGTTCCGGTGGCCCTATCCTCATCCATCACTCTCCTGCCCCCTTTATCAGTCCAACCAACCTTATATAAGATATCTTTGCCTACTCAATAGGCTAACGATTCAATGGTGACTCGTCTGAGGTTGTGAGTGTCCAAGAGTGAAGGTGACCTAACAAATCTAACTTACTCTCTGATGGCGTACGTACTCGTTTTCCCCTCAAAAACAATATAAAAAGCACGGCTCCACTTTTTAAGTCAATGGCAATATATAACACTTTATATACTATGTACATAGTTATATTTTTTGCGAAATATGTACATGGCAATTATACAAGTAGTTTTTACCCGCAGAACCCCCGATTAAAAGGAAATTTCGGTGGAGATTTTGATCTTTATTAAAAACCTAAACCTGATCCCATTATCTCTACCCGTGTGATCTTATTATCGATGTCAATCTATATCTCTTTTTTCTTCTTGCTTTTTCTTTCTCTGGTTCTCCCTTTTTATTTCATCCTCGTTTTCCGTACACAGTTGGTTGGCATAGAAGATAGTTTAAATTGTACGCGATCATGATTATTATTGGGTATAAATTTTACCAAAATTTGTTAATTTATTGTCGAGTTATAATAAAATATATTTACATACAGAGAGACGTAGGCATTAAATATTATTACACAAGTTTAAACTCGAAATATCTTCATTTCTTAGATTGCAAAACTAAGCTTGTAATTCGCCATAATTTTATGCAAACGTACATTTTGTCGCTCGTTCGAACGGCAATTTTACTTCAAGAAGAACGTGCAAGAAATTTAACTATAGTTTTTTTTTTACATACATACATAGGCAAAATAAACAGAAAACTATTGTTCTATGAAAGAGCCCGGTAAGAAGTCGACCTTATTCTGCCCATGGACATTTGTCTTTTAAATGCTCTGAAACTGTATAATACCTTTTACTGAATGCTACTATGCTTTTAAATATATATATATATATATATATATATATATATATAAGGGTAAACTCTGTAAAACCACAAGGAGTTTATTGAATATGTACACACAGAGCCCTCTAAATAAATTCGGCAATTCACGTAGCTTACTAACGCGTCAACATGAAGTATTTTTATTTATTGAGTTTATATCGATCACTTTCTTAAGCATTTATATTTTTAGATGTATCAGTCTACTTCTAGTGAAAGATTTTAGGAAATATCACAAGTATTATGAGTTATATGAATTTATTCCTTAGTGGTTAGGAAGTACTATTAATTATGTAGATTTAATAAGTATTTAATTTTTTTAATAAATTACTATTTATAATTAGAATTTTTATTGTTTTTTACATTCTACTTTTAATATTATTTCGAAGGTCTCTTTTGTTAATATGTATATTTTATTTCATTTAGATTTGTACTATTTTTAAATTCATATATACATATATATGTATATTTTATTTTACTAGCAAAAATGTCGAAAATCGGCATCCATACCTTAATTGCAAAATTGAAAATATAAAATATGATTTATATAATTGGAAAATTCAATATGGAACGAGATGTTCTGATGAAGAAACAAAATGAAATGCTGGTCTTTTATAGTTCCCAAAAAAAAAAATTAAATTATTTCCTCACCCATTATTTTCTTTATAATAAAACTTTACTTTATTAAAGGTATTGAGTCTAGTTCTAAGGGGAAAAACATAAAAACATGCAAAAGTTACTTAAATTTTATGCGACAATGAGTTCTAGCAGTGTATTAAATTTCATTAGATGCGGTTATGCCATTGTCGAGTTATAAGAAAATATATAAACAAACAGATAGAACAACAAGCAGCAGTTTAGAATTAATATGACGTTATGTTCTACAAATATAGAAAATTTCATTAAAATCCGTCTAAGTAACGTTCAGATGTAGAAGACATGTGTACAAGCTCAAAAATAAGTACAAAGTAACCTAACAATTATTCCGAAGGTATGAGCTATCTACAGAGTAAAATTTTACTTCAATTCATTTTTATTTCATTAATTTCATTCGATTAATTCAATTCATTTAGTCTAATTCACTCGGCACTTTAGCCGTGAAAAAATAACAGACAGACCGGGTTACTTTTGTACTTACGGCATTATTATGGTTAAACTTGTGGAGAATCAATTATTAGTGTGTATTATAAAACATTGAGCCCATTTACGTCAACATTTTTAAATTCAACTGCTAACGGCCGTTTGCGGATACACAAGTGTGGAGATTTATTGTTAAATCATATTCGTTCTCCGTTGTAATAGTCACTCCGTTCCCTGTCCCAACTCCGAGCTCGACTGAATCCACGCCCGATCCCGTATGATATTAATAAGTCGAATACGTCTATCATGTAATTATATGCAATACTTAAAAATCGCTTCTTTTTTCTCAAATTTGATTAATCATTGTACAATTTCTTTACAGAATTATAAATCAGATCGCGACAAACTCTACAGACTAAAATAATAGAAACGTTTTAATTCAAGGAGTCGTGTAGGAGTTTTGAGGAGGCCTGCTTTTGATAGGTATCACGAAAAAAGGGAGGCTTTTAATGCCGCGTCAAAAAAAAGACCAGAATATTTTTTTTAGATCTGACCTTTAGCCTTCCTATCATTGTAGGGACTAAAGTTGATGTGGGGCTTTAAACGTGGGGGCGATTACATATTCAATAAATTTAATTTATACAGATTTTATTGTAATTGATGTACAGATAGCAATTTTAAAGAGATTGTATTGTAATATTGTAAACGACTATAATATACTCCTTTACGATTTGAGATTTACTGAATTATTCTTTCGAACGGAAATAACTTAAGCAAAATGTATATTTTATTTACGCAGTTTCCGCATTTCTAATTTTATTTCCCAATTCGCCATCAAACTGAAAACATTCTTATTGAAATTGGCAAATATTCAACAATAACATAAATATAAGCCTATATGTATACTAATAAATATTTTGTTAATAACTAACTGTGGCCACAGCTTTGTCTGGGTGGCATAGTATGAATACCTTTCTTTGACACAGAAGCAAACGAATAGTTAGCGCGTCGTATTCGCACCTGGTGGCTCCGGTTTCGAACTCTGTCATTGCTCGAATTGTTCAATGAGTTTTTACTTAATCAAAGTAAAACACGCAATCCGTGTCTCGCAGAGTACATTAAGTTGCCGTTCTCGAAAGCTGTTGCCCCGTCGGTAATTATGGAAGTGGAGAAAATGAAATGCTTGAATGAAATGAAATACTCATTGTAATTTTTTTTTTATTTAAAAACTCACTCCTGTTTTCCAGACACGTAGGCAGAGAACAGAAAAGATAGCTGTCCTGATTCACTGACATCCTTCAATCGTTTCAAGTCAGCTCGTAGGTTTTTAATGCTTCAAATTTGTCCCTTCTTTAGTACGCTATTAATTTGTTGTACATAAAAATTTCTAGGACGATCCTTGGCAACCCTTTAATCAAAAACAGATGCTCTACAATTATTTTTTTTTGTCTACTTTAATTCATTCGTTTCTGAAGGCCTGCACTCCAAAATATATTTACCTACGACGGTCCTACATCTTCCTCCTTATTTTTCTCCTCTTTCTTTTCTTGTATCTTTTTCCAAACCACATCGTCCTCTAAAATCGCCGTTTCTATATCTATCTTTCACATTTTTCGCAAGAATCGCATCTCCAATATATTGTTTCTACTTTCATATTTCTTTCACTACATTCGACTGTAAAATAGCAATTAATAAGGGAATACTTTGTTTAGTCTCTTAATTTTTTATTTTTTTTTATATACATCATTCTCAAGGGGAAAACACGCATGTGAACCATCATAGAGTTGATGCTCACCGCCGCCCATACACACAGAAAAATCAGCGTTGTGACTTGCCATTCAGTCTCTTTTTATTACGTAAAGTTCGATGGTTCGTTGTAAAAGTTTTATCTTCGCAATTTAATTTCGGACAGCTTACAGACAGAGTTGATATTTCGTAAATATATACCTACAATATATTTGTTTACAATGCAATTTTCTTATGACTTGAAGATGAATCTGTATTCAAGATGATATTTTTATGCGGAAAAAATTTAACGCATTAGCTTAGTTAAAATTCTGTATGTATATGAAATTAAAAAAAATATATATTATAATCTGATATTCTAACTACTACTATATGTGTAGTAAATAATTGTTTAATGGTCAATAGCCTTAACTTGAAACTACATTTACATTTTAAACTTTTATACCAAATCATACACTTGATCATATTCGTTGCAACAAAAATGATTAAAAGTTCTTGAAGTGTCATTCAAACACAAATTTAACGCAATTTCAATAGAATCTCTAAATCATAACTTTAACCGTCCATTAACAGTAAAGCAAGGTTAGTTCGTTTGCCAGGCATTCTTTTAACTCACACAATAGCATCAAATCGGGACTTGGTCACACGTTGATAACAAAAGAATAAATCATTCTTTGACGATGTTAACTGTTTACTCATTAACTAGCGGTGAACAGCATCAAACTAAAATAGCATACTTGTTTCATCTTGATAACATCGTATGAGCTAACATAACATTGGTCACTTTTTGTTCGGAAATGAAGGAATTACATATATATTGATATCGACTATCATAAGTCTTAATTTTTTGTTTGCGCAATAATCTGTTCGTATTGCCTCTGAATTATTTACGTCTTCGCTTTGGCGGTGCGATTACGTTTAATAATATCGAATTAAAATAGTTCAAATATTCAATGCTGACAGTCCCATAATTACAATCCTCACCTTTTATTCGGTGAGGAAAAAGTATTTACATCAATGATAGTGACGTGGTATTCAGTCAATATCAATAATAGAAATGGGTCCAATTCCGTTTGATTTTCCGATATTGCTACGGCGTGGATTGTCAATTGAGCCTGTTGAACATAAGAACAATTCGGAACAATTCACTAGAAGGAGTGTAATGAGCTATTATACAATAAGTGTATGTACAATGTACACGTAGATATAAAGCTTTCCAGAAAAAAAATATGATTTACTTACATTAATAGATATAATAAAATACTATTAAATGTTATTAATATGCAAATGTTAGACAGAGGTTCCTTGTCGTACGTTACACTCAGGCGCTCGGCGGATGGGAGCTACGTGAAAAGACGTGTAACCGCAATAAAAAATGCTGACCGCTGTATAGGGAATGCTAGGCTTAGTGTTTACTTCTCAATTTCTCTGTCTTCTTGCATAATTTTTATTAGAATCTTAACAATTAATCTTAAAAAATGTTTATTTACAACTTACAAATATTTCCATTTAATCACTGATATTAATAATATTTATTTGATTATTTTCGAATGTTTTAATTAATTTTATTGTTATTATTCAATTCGTAAAATATATTTACATTTAGCGAAAGAAACTTTGTTCCAATCTGGTGTCCCAAAGTCACCTCATAATTGTGTTTACTTTTTATATCTAGTTGTAGCATTTCCCTAACGTCAAGATGTTTTGGTATTCCTAAATAGGGAATTGGCAGCTAAAACTCTTTTTGCTGGCGCATTAGGGACTGTCAACGGTCTTCTTCTCCAGTGCAGTGACAATGTCTAGGGCCAACGGCTTAACACCTACTCGCCGAGGTACGGAACAAGTGGTTAACATAAACTCTCCCCTAGTCGCGATGCTCTCAGATTTCAAAACGACGCGTTCACCATGCGGCTACAACCGCTCTTCCCTTTGCTGTTCAGATAATAAATTTGTTTGTATCGTTTATGGAGAAAAATAGTTCGTTCAGTAGGAGGAGACGGATCATTCCAATAACAAAGTATTAGAACTTCCTTATTCCTTCGATATACATATACATAATTACATATAATACAAACTTACGCCTGTTTCCTAGAAGGGTAGGCAGAAACTATATATTTCACATGATATACGATCTTTGCTTATCTCTTTCGCTTCACTGACATCGATCAACTTTTTCATACAAGCTCGTCAGTTTCGGGTGCTTAAATTTGACACTTTATATATCTATATGTAAATATTTTGTAATTTTCCATTTATCACCATTTTTGAATTATTTCCTAATGAATACGTGTATTTTTATTCTAGAGGCCCTTTATGATGACATCCGCATCCAAAACTTAGCTCAGTTAAGCGCGTGTCGGGGCTACATTAATGTAAATTTTATACAAAGCTAACTCATAACCACTACGCGCATGCGCCTGCATCATAGTTTCACGAGCAAAACTAGTCTTTGGGAAAAACATGTTCACATGTTGTGGGCTCAGATATTGTTTGCTTAGTAATTTGTGTCTCCTCATAATAAGCGATTGTAATCTGACGACATTATATAACACAAAAAGTTCAACCGGCTATCGTGGGAAAGAACGAATACAAGTTTTTGAGAGAAAATAAATACTTTATTTTTATATTTGTACGCAATTAGAAAACGTAGAACACTTTATAAAGTAATAAATTTAAATATTTTCAAAAGCACGTTAAAACCAAAAATCACACACGATTTCAAATGTATGAAATCAATTGATTATCTCGATCTGTGCGCGAGTTTGTCGCTACTTAGATTCGTAGAACCCATCATTTACACTAATAAATAAAAAATAAAGAAGTGTGTTCTGTACAATTTATTATAGGCTCAGGTGTGAAACTGTAGTGTCCAAAATATTTCCCAGTTTGTATAACGGGAACAACCTTATTTTGTTCATTTCCACTGCCGTCTGCTCAGCGCTCACTATAGGCATAAAGGGCAAGAGGAACAAATGAAATGTGCCAAATATTAGAAACAACACCTAATTCGAGGTATTAAAATGAATTCGTTGTCTTAACATGTCTATTAATAACATTATCAGACAACCAACACCCAGACAACCATTACGAATACTTATTTTTTTGTTCTTAATGTTATTGGTTTTCGTTAATGCTGTATACTCAAAAAGCATTAACTGATTACTTTCCTCGAGTAACGTTTTAAACTTACGTAGTAATGACTAAATGTCTTTAGTAAACGTTATTACAAAATTACATGAAGATACACACAACACGAAACACCAAAATATAGATGTGTAGAGATGTCTTGTTTCAAACATCAACTTAATAGTTTACGCGATTAATGTTTTTTTTGTTACTTACGACTTTGCTGCCTATAATTAATTGTTGTTTTTTTAATACATTGCTTCGTCGTGAACTAGCAAAGCAATAAATTAAAGTTTAAAAAAAAATGCCTTTCGCAATTATTGAATTTGACCCATCTTACCCAAATATTTGTCTATACATTCCTGATGGCCTTTTACCACTAATACAAGTTTACGCTTGGGGCCCACGGTGACACAGAAAGTGCTCGTTCACTAATGCCCCAGCATCCACAACCGGCTATAAGTTCATAAGAAATGTAAAACGTCGAAAATCGACAAATGTAGTGGATCACCACAGATTGATATCGAAATAATATCAAATTTTCCGCTCCATACTGACCTTAGCTCCAAGCAAAAACCGATGGCTCGCGTGTTTCTGGAATAATTCCAGCAACAAATATACTGTATGATACAGAACTGTATTATTACTTTTTTTTGGTATGGGTGTAATAGTATAATGTAAATGAATACAATTCTAATTTGAAGTCAAATAAAATATTAGTCGTCCCTCAAAATACTTAAACTTGTCTAACTATTTATAACTTGTCCACTAGCGCAAATTGATTTTGATTCTAATCAGACATCACCGCTTTTACAATAGGCGATAATCCGGTCGTCCGATCATGAATGTATATAGAGCATTCGATTCGATGTATTTAAAATTTGAACAGGTTGTTGATTTAGATCGTTTCAGAAGCAAAATTTCAAGAAATACAAATTGGTATTCAAAATATCTTTTTTTCGTAGGTTGTAAAATAAAATTTAGCATACTTCATAACAATAATAGTCAAAAATGTTTTGGAATTTAACCATTTAAAAAAGACCAAGCAATAAGTTTAAGACTAGTTATTTTCAAACCAAAATTATACAGAATTGTGATCATAATTATATGAAACTATTACAAAAAGAAACAAACTTGTAATAAGATGAGCTGGTTATGTTAACGAACTTTTGTTCTCAAAACAATCAGAAATAAAACTTTTAATTTTGTATAATGGTAAAATTATGCATTTCTTCAGGGATTTATTGAACATGAGCATACGGAACTCCTAAATGAATTTGCGAGCTTATGTAATCGTCTAACATGTAAACATAATTTATTTTCCTCTCCTAGTATTTATTTTTGTCAATCAATATTTTTATTAACCAATTATATTTTGTTTATTTTCTTACGTACTTTAAATTTTCATATATAAACTGCAATGATAGGACTGAAATTATAATTTCCTAAGCTTTACTTCAAAAACATGTACAAGGTCCCAACTTGAATCGTACGGACGGTCCGTTCTTGCAGCAGGAAAATTATATGAATACCCACATCATGTCCCCAGCGAAGGATGCCATATCATATCAAGATATATAAACATCCAATAACCAATTTTACGATCTGGATATCGGTTATATATCTGTTTCTTTGCATGGTTGGCAGAGCTAGGTTTTTTCACAAGCTCACTAATTTGAGACACCCCTGAAGTTTGTACAATTCAAATCAACCAATCCAAAGTGACTCTCAAACATAGAGCAGTATCATTCCATTCGAATTACTACTGATCACACATTTCGTTTTCTTCCTATTAAGAAATAAGTTGTTTACCATAAACCATTTTTCAATTTTGAATATAGCGATATTCACAGGGCAATAAGCGAATTGTTGTCTTTTGACATGACACAACAGTGAAGTATCGTCTGCAAACAGTACTTTCTTATTTACACCCTTCACAACGCCAGGTAAGTCATTAATATAAATTGAAAACAGACATGAACCAAGCATTGAACCCTGTGGTACCTCTATACCAACCAGAGATCTACACAATCTCGTTTCATTCACACTGACTCTCTTAACTGTGTTATGCAAATACAATTTCAGAAGACAGGGTGCCTGGCCTATTGTTGGCGAAATTTCTCGGTCAGAGTTGCACGACCAACGATCACACAAATGTCTTGATTACAAAATACTCCAATTACATTTAGCTCATACTCCGAAGCTCCAAAAATATGATGAGCAAATTCAACGTCTGAATTGATTGTAAAATCACACCGAGCGAAATCGAACTGATTTATGATATTAAATTGATACCTACTATAAAAATATCTGTTAGCACTCATTTAGGATCGATTTTTCCTATTTGTTTCGAAATGTTAATAGTATAAAATTAGCTATAAGTTTTTGGAGTGTGATATATTACCTATTCACATAGTAGAATTACTTTACTTACAGAAGTTTTTATTAATAATTATAAAAGCTTTTTTGTGTTGCTTTCCACATAAAATTTGCATCTATCGAAACCGATACTGCAAAAGATCGATTAATATCGAGTTTCGATAGGTTCGTCGATATCAAATCGTCTAAATAGACGGGATATATTCAGATTTAATAATTTAAATTCTCTGCACAGGAAAATGAGAAACTAGAAAAACGTCACATTCTTCACTATGCGCTGGTGGTGAAAAAAAGCCGCATAATACACATCGATTTAATTGCAAATTCAATACTACATTATATTGAAGTAAATATCCATGATCTAAGCACAACAATCATGCATTGCTGAGTACATGACACACATGCACACAATGTGCTCTAGTACAGTTCTCGTAAGTGTTAATATATTTATAAAGAACTTGACCAAAAGATATAAATTAATTTTTAATTCATACTATTCAAGGAGTAAAATTGAAAAATCTAATAATAAATAGAAAATTGGCCAAGAGCTTGTCGGATCATGTTAATTATAGGGTTCCGAAGCCTTTATTACAAAGAAATGCACTTTAGATGAAAAAAGTACGTTGTTACACTTTTTTTCATATTTCCCTCACAGAATAGTTATAAGCACATTAGTGGCCTACAACTAAAGAAATAAGTAGATATGTCGACTATTACTCCTAAACTTGTGTAAAATAAAGTGCATGAGGAAAAGAGCGCATCTTTATGGCACGTACATCTTTTTGTTGATATACGCAGTTTTTCGGCAATAACTAAAAAAATATATATCCTATTATGTCAAAATAATTTTTATTGAAAGTATTTATAAAGTGTTATTTTCGTTATTTTTTTAATACTTTTGGACTTACGGCTTAGAACATAAAGGACAAAAAAGAACAAAAATTTCTATAACTATAATAAATTTGATATTATAGTTCCAATACCAGTAGATATTTTAAATTCATAATTTTCTTTCTTCATATTTCCATTACCTATTTCCAAAAGTGTACTGTGAAATTATTTAGCGTTAAGCCATCATATAAATGATTTCTCATGCTTCTTTTTAAAAATCATTTATTGAATTTCGGTCATAAAAAAGATAATTTTATGCACGCATTAACTTCACGAGGTCTTGTGCCTCGCTTGAAAACAGATAATATTTATTGAAAATCACCTGCTAAAATAAATGTTATTCCACCCATATCATTATCACCAGTCCTAATATTTTTCATTGTCCAATCTACTACTTCCAAAGCTCACTTATATGACGTAATACATTCATCCCATACAATAACAGATCATTCTTTAAAAAACTTTTGTAGCATCACTTTGTTTATTTATGTAGCAGATGGGAGATTCTTCAAGATTTAAATTCATTGATAATTTGAATAGGGAATGAGCGGTTCTTTTACCGGTTAATAAAGTAGCAGCTATCCCCGAACTAGCTACAGCCAATGCAATATTTCCACTTACCCATATTTTAGCCAGTAATATACTTAGTATAAATGTCTTCCAGTCCCGCCAGGAGCATCTAAAAAAAACATCCCTTATTTTTCGTCTACACTTTCTAAAATTTTATCATTAGAATTTTATTGTTGGTCAGTTAGTTTTAATTAATTTTCATTAATGACATTCTGTAAATCTCCCAATATTAGAATTGGTTTCTTTATGATAATTTTCTTGTTAATGAACCCTATCTGATCTTAAAATATTAATACTAAAGGTTCATTGTAAATTTCATAGTTAAAATTGAGTTCATTGTTATTATTATGCTGTCTGACGCGATGTAATATATCTTGGGACAATGCATCTCTGTATTTCAACCATAATTGAATAAGTTCCGAAACATAGCAGCATCCTAAAATAATAGCAAATAGATTTCTCAAATGGAAAGGCATTTTAAATACTATGGCTTTTTCCATTGTTTAATCCCAATGATTATCGTTTTCCAATAATTCGTGTGCTGTACAGGCAACATGATAAGTTTCATAAATTTAGTTATTTATAGTTTTTAATGATTCAAAAGATGTAAGTCCACGAGTTTTATGAAGTAACATTCTCGCACAATAAAATTCAAGGTTATTAAGATGTATAAGATAAATTCGACCTAAAGCATCACTTTTTTTTACTCCTAAATAAATGGAAACATTTTGGCCCTGTTTTATGCAATGGAATTCATGAGAGCTCCAAGTATAATAAGCAAGTACTTCACAATATAATAAAGTTTTAGCAAAATTCTTCACTAGAACACGATTTGAAAAATTCTTTCTATTTGGTTTTTAGAGGCGATATTGCCAAATATTGTATATTTGTATTATCGAAATAAATTTTTGATCGTTTTCTCAACGAGCTACCAAATGGACGACTGTTGGACTCCGTTCATGTATCAGGAAGCCTAATTTTCTTCAAGCAGATTACGATGAACTAATTTATCGACCTGATTGAAAAATTTCTATTTCAATGTTTTCATTGCAAACTGAATAAATAGTTTGGTCACTTTCTATGTTGATATATTTGCATATAAATTTAACAGAAATTACGGAATTATCTCAACGTCAACATAAGCTTTACACAATCTTGACTGTAAAGTATCGTCTGGTACTATCCATCGGTTATCCACTTCAAACTCACACATGTACTCGTGTGTTTATTTTTGTAGTAGATCCACCGTTAAGCGGACTTCTTCGTTTATATTTTGGATAATTAAAATCACCTATTTGAGTTTCGCAAATCAACTGCTTTGGATAACCTTTTGCATATTTTCCATCACTCCTACAATGGCACCCAGGATAGATTTGTCCACATGGATCGTATAGACAAATAATATCTTACTTTTAATAATTTCGTGGAAAAATGGATTGTTCTGAATTTAAAATTTCTACACTAATTATTTAATCTATCAGTTCTGGTTTCTTTTTATCTTTTAACCATACCAAAAGATGAAAATGGAGAAGACCAAGTTTTTGTTTTTGTCAGTATACATATGAGCTAATGTTTCTCCAAATATAAATTCTTTCGTAATTGAATTAATGAATCTTTTTACTTTTATTCGAAATACTCGAGCTATTAAATTATAACGATCTTAGTAAAAGTTCTCTCCATATTTCAATTTCTTTTCGATTATAGGTAAAAGTTATAAGTAAATTTGGTTTTCGAAATGTCCTAATGTAAACATACCACCTCGAGTTCGTACTCGACTAAAACTTGGTTATATTATGATTAGAGATAATGCAAATGATTATGTTTATTATGTCTAACTATAGTTAGATAACGTGAATACACATCGCTTATACAGTTTTATTTTCCAATAGCTGTCGAGTAATTTGATTGACTTGAGGAATATTTATCGAATATCCATCTTCTCTATAGAGAAGATGGATCTACTGTATCTACTGTCAACTGTAGGCTACATTACATCACTTTTCAACGTCAAAAGCCAGAGTCAGAATTATAGAGGTCAATAAATATGGTAAATTGTAAGCGCCATGAGCGCCATCCGGTGCAGTATCGCTGGCGGCAAAGCGCGTGCGTCGTCGAGTTACACGATGGAAAACGAACGAACAAAGCCGAACCTAAAACGTGTTTGTGAACAGATCTGTCAATAAGCATCTCAAACGCGGGCAGGCGCATAAGGACAGACGTCATAGATAATTGTTTTATGTTTACTCAATTAGGCGTTGATAGTTCGTTATTTTGGCCGACTACAAAAAAAAGAAGAATGTAATGAATTTGTCTGTATTTTTTGTGCAGGTGTTACGCGATATAGTGGTTAATTATGAATCGGTTTTGAAAACAAGTTTTGTTCGAAAGGATATACTTGGAAAATAAACCCATTGCCGCCAAGTTAGCATCTGATCATAGGGTATTAAGGCCACCAGGAAAATTGAGGGGGCACTGTCACATATTATAGGCAGGTATAGTGTGTTTGAGCTCTTTTTTAGTTATTCAAGTATTTGTCTCTGAAACTCATTATCTCATATTACTCAACATTTTTTAATTGTTAGAATTAAGAAACAATACTACAATTTATGGACGGAAACTGATTTTTAGTAGCTATAAATTACCTTCAACCTTGGGTTAATTTGCTTTGATTTCATAAGTCCCGTATATTATATTGGTGTTGAGGGTCTTATGATCCAAAAGGTGTGTGGGAAACTTTTCAACACTTACTAGTAAGTCCTTTGATTTCAGTGTCATTCATTTTTTTGCACGGCTTTTACATTACATCTTGTAACTGGGATCCGATAATGAACCCAAGAGGTGAATAGTGGAATTCTTCAGTAGTTACTAGTAAGTCCCTCGAGTTTGGGCTCATTCGTTTTGTTTCTATAAATCATAACATAAAACATTTATTGTATGGCTTCCTTAACCTGTTCGCATACTATGGTCTTTACATATAATTACTCAAATGTCGAATGTCTTGTGGAAAACTTTTGTACTTCAAAGCCGACTGAATATGACAGCACTTGAGGCAAGAAGTTGCAAATGTAAACTTGCGCTGGTTGACAATGACTACAAAAAAAAAAATGTAAATATTAAATTCAAAACACATTTTACGTTTTCAAATTTTTTTGGAAGCTTTAAAATTTATTATCTTTAACTTTTCAGCTATTGCATAGCTTTTATCGCGGGCTTTGAGCGCGGCGACCGAATCAAGAAATTCCGTAACGAAAATAAAACCTAACACCCCCCACTCCGCCTACCATATAGCTCGGCCGAGCGTTAGCTTAACGTGTATGTATATGGTACGATTGTACGAAGCTCGCACGGATCGAGACGAGTTGCTCCGAAATCGGACGAATACGTAAGCAGCTGTTTGTGAGAAAGTATACAGGTGTATAGGTATCTATTATATCTTTATAATGCCACACTCTCCGCATGTGCCCGTAAGTATACATGTAGGTATCTGATATACATGTATACATAGGTGTACCTATGTACAACAGCGAATAACAGTTGCTGGTGAATAACTATACGCGTAAAATTTGTGTATAAAGTGTTTTAAATATGAATAAACAGAGTGTATTTATTAATGAAGAAAGTGATGAAAAACTTGAATTAATATCAAAGGAAAAAAATACTACACCAATAAATAAATAATTATAATTGCATAAGTTGATAAAAAAATGCTATGCAATAGCTTTACCGCGTCAGTCCCCGAGTGCCTCACGTTTTTTTTTTTATTTTAAGGGCTTTTTGAGGTCGGGTTTTTTTTCCTTTTTCCTAGTATTCTTTACCCATATATTTTACAGTTTCATATTTCAATACTTTTCTGATAAGTATTTAATTTACTTCAATAATTAATAATTACATGGTTTTCTATATAACCGCAGGTACCAATTCAATTTTAGAATTAAGTTAGATGTAATAATATAATAATTTAAAAGTGTATATAAATTGTATTTTATAGTTTCCCATAAGAATCTTTTTTACCGATTTTTTTTAAATTACATAACCTACATCGTTCTTTACATTTTGCAAATATTATGTGTGTAAATCATCGTAATTCGAATTAATAATTTTATACGTTTCCATTTTTTGATCTAATACATTTTATTATGTTTTAGGTTTGAGAATCAATATTAATTTAATAAAACACTACATTACTTTCTAACTACAATCATTACTGCATATTTGTACTTCTATACATAGATGTATTTCTGGGATTATTTTTCAGACATTTCATTAAAACCATTGACAAGCAGAGCCGAACTGTAAATGTCTAGATAAGCTCTGCCTCTGCAAGTGAACGATGGCAACGCAAGCAGACATCATTGTCAGTTTTGTTGCGTTTTCTGAGTGAGACATTGACTTGTTTCTTTCTTATCGTAGTGATTTCAGTTACTACGACTTATACGACATATTGCCTTCTCCAAGTCTCAAACTTGCTCTCTATCATTACGATCAACTCCGCAGCTTAGCGGTGAATAGCTAACAAAAAAAAAACAGAAAGAATCACATGCTTGCCTATAATAATATTAGGGATGGAAACTAATAGTTTAAAATTACGAGAATTTGTGACCTTTAAACACGATTTAGGTAAATTTTTTCGATTGAGCTTTCTGATTGATATTTATCATTCCAAGTTACTTAATAAAATCCGTTTTACAAAATTTTATTAGAACTTTTAATGTAATCACACATGGAGTACATTTTATTAGTACTATTGGTTTTCTAGAGGTCGAAATTTGACCACACTACATTAAGTTTTTAAGTTCGGATGATATTGAGGTTCTTTTGTTAAAAGTTACATTATTCCAAATCTTGTTTTCTAAGTTAGCTAAGTGAACATGTTTATAACGTGTGTTGTTTACCTCGATTCCCCACAATACCATAGAAATTTAAAATGGAACGTCAGTGGCAGTTGAAAAAATATTATCCGCGAATTCTTTTTCATTTTCGCTGCTAACGTAAATACAATATAGTGTAAAAATGCATAGGGAATGATATACAGCAGATACAACAAATTTTAAATGGCTGAAACTGTATTGAGTATTGCACAAAGATATACATAAAGGGCCTACAGAGATTTCTAAACACAAGCTGTGATTTAATATCGATGATTCGAAAA
This sequence comes from Eumeta japonica, assembly GCA_005406025.1. Lineage (NCBI taxonomy): Eukaryota > Metazoa > Arthropoda > Insecta > Lepidoptera > Psychidae > Eumeta > Eumeta japonica. Next base: position 97,178 of record BGZK01000803.1, on the reverse strand, counting down.
AAACCCATTTCCAAATGTTTTTTTACTTATAACGCTAAAGCCCGTCAAAAGATATAAAAAGAAAAGAAAATGGGCCCGCAAATAGAAGAAGAGAAAGCACTGAATTATTTTGTGGTTACCTATTTATATATGTACAAAAACTTCGGATATATTTCATTTTAGATGATTCCGGCATCCATCAAAACCGATTCTGAAAAAGCTCGACTATTATCTACTTGCTGTCGAAGAAAAGCAAAACATTTATAGTATTTTTTGAAGCTTCAACATTGTGGAATATACGGGTGGTTTTCTGATCTCATCAGTTAAATTTTTCTACACAGAAAACCGAGGCACAACAAAGTCATCATGTCCTTCATTATACGTTGGGGGGTTTATAAAAAAGAACATTATAACACTCATTAATTTAATTCCAAAATCAACAACAATATTACATTCAAAATATTATCCATGATTTAAAACATATGCAATTATGTTGTGCCGACATTTACACACGTATGTGCGGTTGTCGTGAGATTTCATTTATGCTCAAAGAACGTGACAAAAAATGTGAACTTATTCTCAATACAAGCAATGGGATAAGAAGTGCTTTACACCATGAAGCTAGAAACTGACTGGCCACGCACCCCTTATGATGGACGAAGCATAACATCAGTACTGAGAAGTCAAATAGACAATTTTGTCATTTACGTGCTTGTATTTATTTACCTGCACTCATGAACATGACAAAGACGAAAGTTGCATGTCTATCTTGCGTCAAGTATTATTTTAAATGACTGAAGTTAAGAATATCCCTCTTTTCCGGTTTTCTTGCGTTCACTCGCACGTTTACGGCCTCCTTCAGTACATTGTTTTGTTTATGCTCACTCCATAGGCATGCGTTCTGGATGTAATAGTTTGTTGCTTCATGCTTTACAGGCTACTATGCACTGAACTACAGAAATGTGTATGTACACTAACTTATATTTATTTTCAATTACTAGAATTTAATTTTAAGTTTTCGGGGCCCAGCTGAAAATCGGCGCTGTGGCTTAGGCTACAGCATTTTGCTGAGCTGGTCACCCTTTCGGCCTTTTGTTATTTATTTATTTTTTTAATTTAATTTGTAAATGTATGTCTTAGTTAAGTGAATTTTAAGATATCATAAATGCTTTTCTTTTTGTTTATTTCAGGGCGAATAAAGAATTATTATATTATTATAGAATATTATACACAATCCAATACTTTTTGAGATAAGATAAAGCCCATAAATAATCTTTATTGGCTTTGATCATCAAAAAATCAGTAAATATCGAATTATCTATCTTTGTTCTTTCAACCACTACTTTTCTCATTAATTTTATTCTTGCACGGTATATTTGTCGTCTATATTTCATCAGTTTGCAAACATTATAAATTTTATTTTTTTATATAATGAATTATATAAATATAGAAATTGCACATATATATATATATTATATACCGTGCAAGAATAAAATTACTAATATGTATACATATTCATAGTATATATATATATTTTCATTTCTTCCGCACTACTTTCATCATTCAATAGCAAATATTTTGGACGATCGTTTTTGCTGTTAAGATACTTTATAAGAATAAGAGCTAACTGTTACGTAGGTAAATTTTAAGTTTACAAATTTAAACTATACTATGATAAAAACCTATCACATACGGACAGAAAACAAAGTGTGTCAATTTCTGAAGTTTACTCCTAATCTTTCAAATACATTGTACACATATAAAGTTTTTCCTTTTGTTTTTTATCATACACGATTTATGTATAGGTTTTTACGCAAAAGTACCGAACTCCCCACAATGTTTTTTATTTATTTTGATACTGAATCAATATTAGTTAACCATCGTTAAGTATAAAACATTTAGTTGTTTTAAAATATCACAAATTATATCAAAATTCCATTTCTTTAAAAATTCTTAACTGATAAAATCCTCATGATAATTGAAACGTATTTTTCAGTAAGAAACACTCCGTGGAATCCATTATTTCTTATAATAGTAGCGCATATTAATAAATAGGTGTTAGCTTATATCACAAATATCGTGATTAGTCATATAGATGTGACAGCTGTATGAGAACAATCAAATAGGTGGTGAACAAACTGATGAGTCCTATCGGCAATTTCACATCTATTGTAAAAGTGCGCCAGACACGAACTCTGAAAATGCGCTGGTGTAGGTAACGCAAAAAGAGACGCGCCTCCTTTTTTTCTCTGTCATCTGAAAAAAGAAATGGTAATTTCGTATTTTTAGAAACTTTTAAAAGTACTTAAAGTTCCCGTTGTTGATGGTTTGCGTATTAGAGAACTACTAGGAGGAAGTTTCAGGAACAAAGAAAGTTTTACAACTACTAGAATAGGGGAAAAAAAGGGAATGCAGTTTTTTTTAAAGTACGATAAACTAATAGTAAAAGACCCCACCTTCAATAAAAAAAGAGATTTATTTAATTAACCACAGTCGTCCTCAAACACTCAACCTAAAAAACAACAAACTTTAGAATGTTTTATTTGATTTGACATGACATTGCCAACAGGAACATGGACTTCGATGTATGAGATCCCAATCAATATCTGTAACTAGCAACTCGACATAATAAAACTAATAGCAATTACCAACCAATAAACAAAAAACACAAATACAGTGAGAAAACCGACAAAAACAAAAAAACGTAATCTCCCTCAAGCCGTCTGACCATCGAGGACGGTAGAGGTTACAACCTTCCATCAATAAAGGTAAACAAATAGCAAAGATCAAAAATTTATGTCACAGTCCTTAATGCTTAAAAATGGATAAAATATTACAGAAATGATGTACGTTAAAACAAATCGAAAGGACATCGTTGCCCTGAGCGAAGTAAAATGAATTTGACAAGTGAAGCGACCCGAAGCTGTCAGATTTTTACTTTATCAAATAACACCTTACACGATAAAACATTTAGAAGGATTGATAGTTATATCAGAGCAGTAATAATGATGAATTTTAAGCTACTATGGTATAAAGGTTCATAGTTCATGATACTAATATACACGCCTACATAAAAACTAGATCTAGAAACAATAGATACTTTATATCTTGATTTAAATAAAACTATTTAACAACATAGTCACAAAAATCTGATAGCAATGAGTGACTGTAATGGCAAAATTGGAAAAAGGCGGCTCATAGAAAACACATTACTAGAGCAATTTACAAATAGCAACAAAACCAGAAATGTAAATTGAGAAGAAATTATGACTTTTACCAGTACCAATAAAATAACCATTTTATACACCCAATATGAAAAAGCAATGGGCCGTCTCGGGACGCTTGGCAAACGTGAAACATTAAAACTACGCTTTGTTGAAAAAATACATGAAGGACGGAGAAGATTCCAAAGAAAACGGCATTTAACGTAAATAAGAAAAAAAAATAAAAAGAACGACGAGAACACGTTGGAAAAGAAATAGAATAAAAGCTATTGAAAAGTACGTAATCAAAACGGGAGTTGTGAAAGAAAGCTTATAAAGAATTAAGAAATTAATGGACAGGATCGCAAAAATAAAAAGAAAAGTCTGAAATCAGAAACATTAAAAAAGCGCCATATCAGGAACAGCAAAATAAATCATAATACAATGTGTATACAAATCCAATACCGCACGAGGCAAAGTCGATTTTGTTGAAACGTAAATTGCCTCCAATGTCTGGAGGCAATTTACGGCAGGAAAACATTAAAGCTCATGTTTACTTGCCATATTTAAGACATGAACACTCAGAACATAACAAAAGAACTAAAAACCTGCCATTACAAAACGGAAAGGGGAATGATGAATGTGAAGAAATCAGGCTAATTATAAACCATGTCATCAAAAACAAGAAAAGGTCTGAGACATAATATACAAAATCAGAAGACTCAAATAGGCAGGACACATGAGCTGACACAATAGTACGTTGAGAAGCAGGAGACCACAAATAAAGTGGGACGACGACATCAAACTGAGGACTGGAATGATGTGGAGCAAAGTGGCTCAAGACAGTCATGAATGGAAGAAGTTATTTGCCTACTATCAAACGGATCAGATAAAAACAAACAAGAATTATTACTAAAATAGACTTAATCCAACAAGAATTAATAACCAGATTAGAAATTTTAACGTATAATGTTTATAAGTAGTAGAATATTAAGTTTTCTGAACGGAGGGCAGTGTTATAGTTGTTGTTGTATTGGTTTATTAGGTATTAAATCTTATTTTATGTTTTTAAACAGTCGGATGTTTGTTCAATTTTTGGATTTGTTTTTTTTTGTATAAAATTATTTTTTTATTTTCTATGCTTTTTAATATATTTTTAAGAGAAATTCATTTTAAATAAGGGATTATTTTAAGTTAGTAAAGGTTATTTAATGAGGTTAAATACTTACTTATATTTTGTACGGTGTATTCCAAAAGTAACAGCTTGATTTTGTCCACTTCCCCTGCAGTTTGTTCAACGACTATGCCAGGTATAGAGGGCATCAGAAGAATGAAGAATGTATTGCACAGCAAAATGAATATGTTTTCCGTGAAGTGCTAAAATATGTTTTATATGTACATTAGAGTTATAAGTGATAAATATAAAATATTCTTGAAAATGTTAAAGACTAAAAATTCAAAATATAAAACGCTTACTGCGACATTTTTATCCTGGAGAAAGTAATGCATACACATCAGCGAGCTCAGAAACGCGATGGAAAGGCTGATGAACATCTGCAATTTTAAAATTTGTACTATAAAGAGGGGAAACACCTGCAATGTTTAAATATCCCAGCGATAGTAAACTAAGTATATAAGGTGTAATTAGTTCAACGATACTAAAATCAAATATGCCGATTTCTAATACTGTCCAAGGGCATATTGACTGGTGAGTTTTTAACTTAAAATATTAACTGCTCGCTCCGTTTCCCATAAAGCAAGTTAAGCCGACGGCAATAGAAGTGATCACTCCCTTAGTAACGACTGAACTCAACGCGTGCTGATCCAAGGTGGAGGGCTTAAGGTTCAAACTCTTTAGTCTGAAATTATAACAAAATCGTGGGAGGGTATGAATTCAGCAGTCGGATAGTAATAGCTAACACGCAACAAACTCGAATTATTTACATAATTGTCTGTTTCTTTGTTCTGTTTTGTTTGTTTCATAGTCGTTGCTGTTTTGCGTATATAGTTGTCGTTGGCATTGCTAGATGAACAAGTTTTGCACTGAAATTCAAAATGATAAATTAGAAGTTATCTTCAAGTATGATTGCAATTAGTATAAAGAAAAGAATTAGATAGGTACAAATTATGAACATGGTTAGATACATTGTATTTTTTAAACAAGTTTCTCTACATAATACAAAAATTTAGGCAGATTCATGACCCATCTTTGGTTTAGTGCACGAAATTCTCGATTCATGGACAACTGGGTCATCAAAATTAAATAAGGCAATTCTATATCATACACATTATTTATATCTTAAACGGATGTTGTCCACAATTTAGTCGTTCATTTTCTTACTTTTTTGATTTTTTTAATATCGATGTGGCCATAAACTAAATTTTAGCAAAGTTGTAAAATGTCCGTTTGTACGTCAAAATAGATATTACATTTTTAATAGAGTACGTATTATTTTCGAAATAATAATATGACACATCATACTAATAATATTGATGTTTTTGGAAACTACAAGTTAATTTATTTAATATTAATTAGTAATCAATAATTTTAGTTTCCAAAAATATGAACGATTTACATATTTATAATTTTCTGTTTGGATTTAGATTCATTAAAATATACAAAGAAATTTATTGAAAAGTATTCTTGACAACGATATGCAATTTATTCTATAAAAAAAAAAATAGTAAAATAATTGAAGTTTCTTACCAGAACGCTGAAAATATCTTGTATTTTGTTTGTTTCGTCAAGCAAATCTCTGTACATTCTTAGACAATGAAGAATCGGAGTGTTTTTAACGAATTCTTTTTGTTGTTCTGAAATGTAAAACGCTTTCCTACTGAATTTTATTCTTAGTAGTCGACGAAGAGATTTCATTTTAAATTTCAAAATGTCAAAATACATGAACCGAGTCAAATTGTTCAAGTCATTTGCTAGTATCAGAAACACAACAATAACATTCTCGAGCGGGTGTCTCATACCTTGGTCCATAAAATAACGAATAATTATACCCAGATAAGAAAGTTTTAAAACCATAAAACACATACAAACACAAGCAGTTGTTTTAACGTGACAATTGTATTTAAATTTTTTGTCTTGCAAATAGATATCTGCGCCGTCTAGAACACTACGCAAAATGTTACTCTGTTCTTCTCTATGAAGCAGATACACGAACACTGCCAAAACGTATTCAACTAATTCGCAAACGTGATAGATATTGACGTGGTAATTCAAAAGCACGAAATATGTCACTGAAATGACGCCACAGATGGTGACGCAGTACATCTTCCTCACGCGTCCCGGCGCGGGGAACGCGTTCTTGACGTTCATGCCGAAAATGAATTGCAGAGTTGAAATTACTCTCCAGTATATATTCATATTGAACCACTTCTTTAAAACAGATTCTCTTGGGATCAAGTTAACAGCCCAAAAAGACCATTCCCCTGGTCTGTTTCATATAACATTCTAAGCAACGAACGCTTTGTCATTAAGCGAGTGGCATTGTGGATGTTGTTAAGTTTTATCGAACGTAAGACCATCGTTAATCAACGTGGAAGACACTTCAATGCTACCACTATCTCCATCACTCCATTCAACTAATTGACTTCGTTTTGTTATAAGAGGGCAACGCATCAAACAGTGGAAAGTTGAAGAAAAAAAAAATGTCTATCCTATTGCAAACTTCAAGACTTACGTACTTACACGTTCGATCGTAGACTTAATAGCGGTGATGGCGAGCGAACCTAGACCACGGGTGTTTCACTCATGAACTTTAATTTATGTAGAGTACTATAGCACCTTCGTCGTGTCCCGTAAAATACAAAGCCTTTGATCTCTGACGTTTTCACCATATCGATGCCACCCCCAATTCACTTTCCACTTGAAGTTTGGGATCCAAGAGAATGAGTGTACGACCCTACAGTGGTGCGACACAAACTTGACAGGACAATTAAGGTTTATTTAGCGACTTAACGGAATTCTCGAAATAAGAGTTGATGGATTTTCGACCTGATGGACCTTTGGATATGCATGATGCTTTTTTTGTAACAGCTAAGTGCTGAAAAATTATGATGTTTACAGCAAGACATTTTTGAACGAAATATGAAACTTGAACAAGAGTAAAATTTCATTTACTTATTGAAGACATAGGCTTCGATTTTATTTGTTATTAGTGATTTCTAAAATAATTTCGATCTAATTTGAAATGAAATTAATTCTGTTTATTGTTATTAAACTAAACAATAAATGGAATTTGACTTACTTTTTAAACACAGATGGCCAATAGCATGTCGGGTGATGCTCATTATAGGATTCCGAAGCCATTATTACAAAGAAATACACTACAGACAAAAAAAAGTAAGATGTTACACTTTTTACATTTTTCCCGTACATAATAATTATAAGTAATATATTAACTATTCTGTTCGAGAAAGTTATAACTTTTATAACTCAAAAAAAAAAAACAAGTAGATATGTCGACTATTCCTATTAAACTAGTGTATATTGAAGTACATCAGAAAAGAGCGTATTTTTATGGCTTTTACGTCCTTTTGTTAAGAAGCATAGTTTTTCGACAATAACTCAAAAACAATATATCCGGCCATGCTCCAAATGATTTTCGTTGAAAGAATTTATTAAGTGTTTTCTTCATTATTTTTTTCATATTTCTTAGAGATCAGTTTAAAAAAATAACACAATTTGTGTTAATTTTAGAGCCATTTTTTCTGAAATTATTCACGTAATCAGAAAAATTGCTTAGAAACCTTAAAGTCTTTTTAAAAGAACTATCGAAATATGTGCCAGACGTTGATGTTTGCTGAAAAAAAGTTTTTTTTTTAACTTATCTTGCATTTCTGGAATACCCCCCTCGAAATATTTATTTTCATTTATATTAACTATCAAATTAAGTAGTGACTTATGCAAGACACCTACACTATAAATTTAATCAATAGACATCTTGTGGTTTTTGAATAAAATGTCTGTGACATTTACAACACACGGACGGATGGACGGAGGAACGGACGGACGTGACGAAATCATAAGTTTTCCGTTTTTTTCCATTTTAGCTCGGAACCCTAAAATGGTCTATCATGGTTATAATGCGAAATGAGTACAAGATCGAAATTAGATTTATAAAAATCGAGACATGATCTAGAAAGACCTAGGAATCGAGTTAGAATCAAAATGCAGATTAATGTGATATTTAGATGAGTACTGATAATGGTCATAATTTATAATACTTGAAACAAGTGAAAAAAACATAGAAAGCATATATATAATACTATTTACCTTTTCCGTGTTTCATTTCTTCATTATATTGAGGGAAATGTGTGCATAGATTGATTACTATAGATTTGTTAAAACATTAAATAAAACTAGTATTTTTTTTTTTACTTTTATACATTTTAGGAATTAAGAAAGAAAAGTAATTTGTAAACTGGATCAGTACCCTAGCACTTTTTGCATTCCTCAAGGAAAAATTTTTTAATTGTGTGTAATAAAAAACTTAATGTATGACCACCAGTAAAGGAGCATACGAGCGGGTCGGTGATCACAGTCACTCATGTACACCCGCAAATCCAAAGGGGTCACTAGTGCTTGCTAACCTTTTAGATAATTAGAAGTTGTATATTTGAAAAACTTGTTATAGTTTTTTGGAAACACCTTTGACGATAGATCATTCCTGATTTTTAACGTACGTAGAAAATGACGCACGCACACACGACGATAGAACGCCAGCCATTGGTCTTATGTCATCACCACGACTGCTGATGATGATACTACTTCGACGCTTGGCGTATCAGATAAATAGTGGCTGACGAGTCGAACAATGCCGGATATCAATAACAAAAACAGTGTGTAGTTGTATAGCTGTGTAGTTGTGCGGTTTTGCGGTTGTGCGGTTGTGCAGTTGTGCATTTGTATGATTGTATGGTTTTATGGTATATGGCTCTATTGCTGCATGACTGCGTGGTTGCGCGGCTGCGTGGTTGCGTGGTTGCGTCGCTGCATGGCTGTATGGTTGTATGGTTGTGTGGTTGTATGGTTGTATGGCTGTACTCACCATAATATATGCGATAGAACATGCATTAAGATGCTACATTTGTTTCCAATGTCCATACACTGGAACTGTTCCATTTCCAATGTATGGACATTGGACATGGATATCCGTCCAGTTCCATAACTGGACGGATATTACAGCGTCGCCAACAATTCGCGATACTCATTGTTACGTAAGGCTTATTCTGACTCAAGTGATGACAACAGGAACTCTGAATAATAAACACTCACGATGTCGCTATTGTATAAAGTGAAAACATAAGAAAAATTCTTGTATCTCTTGCTCAATGCTCACTAAGCTTTCTTAAAAAGCTGGCAGAATCCATTAAAATAATAGTGAAGTTGTGTGGCCATTGGTTGCTGAATAACTAATAGTTTACTAAAATACTGATTTTGATGTTGGTATAAGTTCCGAATAAGTCGAGTTACTGCTCCTTAACAGTAAGATGACAGTACTTACGATGAATGGCCTTGACACAACCAAACAAAGGGGCTAAATTTGTTATAAATTTGTTGCTAAGAAATGGTATGAGAAAAAATAACTGTTAAGCGGTTGACCCTGCAAACCATCCTTAAAACTTCCAGCTGTAATATTTATCGAAGTGTTTTTGAGGTCCTTAATTTCAAAAATTTAGTTGTCTTAAAGCTTAAAGACTTATATCTAAGGTTTTCTAACTCAGAAAATCCCCAAAACAGTTGACCTCATAGGTTGTTCTTGAAACTTATTGCTGCTTTCGAGCTCAAAGACTTCAAAAGTATACCTGTCCGTAAAATAAAACGCTACTTTTTAGTTTTAGAACCAAAATATCTATCGAATTCATTGTCCGGTTTTGATTTCCTTTACAGAATTTATCGCATTTTCTTAAGCAAAAGAAGTTAACCGTTACTAAACATGAATCCACCAAGAACTTAAGAAATTATTTTGAAAAAATCTTTTACACGAACTTTTCGTTGACGATAAATTAAGATCTACGTTCCGTGCTATGAAGAACTAGTTAGATTTTGGAACTTATCGGTAGAATATTTTAATGAATATTCTCAAAAAACACTTTCTAAAATTTTTGAACACTAGTATACTCATAGACACACACACACACACACACACACACCACAAACACGTACACACTTTGGCACGCATACGTGCACACACACTCATATACACACATACGAATAGACAAACAAACACTACTCACAAAATGGTCGAAACAAATTTCTAGGTTTCTAATTTTTTTAAAATCGGGGTAAAAACAGTAACTTCCCAATGATATGAAAACTTTTCAACTTTCATTGCAGGAAGTTAAAATTACTATTTTTTTTTTAATTTAGAGACATACCAGCTTTTCTATTTTCCTGCTATTTTAACGTTTTTTTTTTTTTTGAAGTTATAAAATGGTAAATACTTTTGCTTTATAATATTCTCTCTCAAATCCTCAAAAACTAGAAAATAGATTCTTAAATACATGCTACCCTTCAATTTAATAATTACTGTAATTTTCAACTGATAGATAATTTGTTGCGGAATAGAGACTTTATCCGTAAATTCTAGCAATCCAAGAATAAAATAAGAACTAACGATTATTAGCCATAAAAATATTCGTCTGTAAGTATAGCGCTAAGTGTTATCTTTCAAAAACGTTTTCTACAGTTTCCAATTGAGAGATAATTTATTGCTAACCAGTGTTCACGATTAAGCTCTAGACACCCGACAACAAAATAAAAACAAACAATTAACAACAAAAAAGACTAGTTTCTAACATAGCTGTACATGTTATTTTTCAAAATCGTTTTTAAAGTCAACATTATTTGTAAGTCTCATATGGGCGTCTTACTTTGGGTATTGTATGACGCTGACATCGTGTAATCACCCTAAATGACTTAAGCTTTTGCGCGTCCTCATGTTGACCTTGAACAGAATTTTCTGATTTACTTTTTGTAGCTTCAAACATTAGTTTTTAAAACAGAAATACGCTTTTTTATGTTTCATTTTCGCGATTTCTTCACAAATTCATCATAAATCATATGTTTAAAGAAAAATCAAATACATTTAAAATACAAAAATTTAAAAACAATATAAACTCACGCCTATTTCCCAGAAGGGTAGGCAGAAAATATAAATTTACATGGTACGATGTTCGCATATCTCTCTTGTTCCACTGACGTCCGTCAAACTGTTCACGCGGGATCGCCGGTTTCGTGTGCTTTAAATTTGGCCCTGTTTGGCCATCTATATATAATTATCTTGTAATTTTGAATTTATTGTCGTTATTTTAATTATGTCCTAACGAAAACATGTAAAGGCCCTTATAACAACACCCGAATAGAAAATCTAGCTCAATTCGGTGCGTGTCAAGGGTGAAATGTAAAAAGGAGACCTTATACGAATGTATCGAGGTCCTGGCTGCACTTTGTACATAAATAATTTAAAAACGCCATTAGCAAACTATAGTTTTTGGACTATATTCTTTTTGGCGTATTTTAGCTTATTGTTTTTCTGTACAAAGCTAATGGACACATAATTATAGGAAATATTTATTTTTAAAAAAAATAAAGATGGTTTCAAAGACATAATAAATGTTCACAGGTGAGCAGGTCCGACGGACAGAAAGAGATAAAGTCATACGAGCGAAAAAGAAGACAGCAGTTCATACTTTTTCTTTGTATAAATGCATCCCTTTTGTCTGCTGGCGTGCTCACCCGTGAATAAAGACAAAGTCGATCGAAGCATATCGAAGTTTCAAGGAACGTTCGAAAATCATAGCAATTAAACTCAACAAAACAAAAACTCTGAAAATCAGTTGACCTTTCAAGCCATTCTTGATTGACTATGAGTTTTTTGAGTTTTTCAAGCTCAAAATTTTGAAACACGGTAGATCCAGTAGGTTATGATTGAAATTTCTTTCTACTTTCGAGCTCAAATCGTTTAAAATAAAGAAGGAACAGATTATTGAATTGACTTCGCTTAAAAAATATATATTAGCGCTTTTTAAAGTTCTCTTAGCTCAAAAATACAATCCTATTTCGTTTTGAGCTTTTCGAGTTCAAAAATTTATTTATATACAAAACATTTTTTTTTATTTTCTCAACTAATATATGTTTCAACCGCCTTGTTCGATTTTGATCTGCTTTATGGTATCCGATGCAGTCTTTAAACAGGAAAAGATGACCGAGTACCAAACATTAATCAATCAACAATTTCACATATCAATATAATAAATTTTCCATTAACGATGTCTCTCGAACAAACCCATTTTGATGCAGTTCGCTACGATCGATGTTTTTTTTAAGCAGCACATAAAATAATACCAAAGTATCATCTGAAAGCAGTCCTTTATTATGCATATCCTTAATAAAGCCAAGTAAGTCACTAATGGACCTAAGATTGAACCCTGTGGTACCCCCATACCGACCAGAGATCCGGACAATCTCGTGTCATTAACAATGATATACTCAACTGTGTTACGCAAATACAATTTAAGAAGGCAGTTTGCTTGACTTCTTATTCGACAATAAAGAAATTTATTTGAAGGGATAGCAAAATATTCCAATTACATCCCGTTAATACTCTGAAGCCTCACAAATGTGGTGTGTAAGCTCAGCGCCTGATGGATTGTACAACTAGCCCGAGCGAAACTTGCTTGCTATAGAAATATGCTCATTGAATTAGGATAGATTTTTCTAATTTTTTTCCAAATATCTTTAGTATAGAATAAGTATAAATCGCTTGCGGTATGATATATTATCAGTTATATAACGAAACTATTTTTCTCACTTTCATCAAAAGCGTTCACTCCCGAATCAGTATTACAAAGTTCTGAGTGTGAACATAAAAAGTCTGCTATATGAATGTTTTTTTTTTATTGCAATGTAATTTAGGTCTAGTAGGTTTTAATATCATTTACTTTTCCTTTATTCTCATTTCCTGTGTGTCTTTGCAAATAATATTTGCATCCATAAAAACCGGTGCTGCAAAACTCAATTAGTATTAAATCTCGATAGGCTTGTCGATATCGAATCGCCAATCGGTACTGAAGAAGAAAATAATTGGAGTAAATATTAGGAATACGGTGATATGGAAACAGACAGGATATTTTCAGATTTAAAAATCCAAATTTTTTGCACAGAAAAATGAGAAACTACAAAATCATCACATTCTTCACTATGCGCTGGGGATTAATAAAAAAGCGACATAATACACACAGATTTAATTTCAAGTTCAATACTACATTATATTCGAATAAATTTACATGATCTAGACACATAAAATCATATTCTGTTGAATATCACACGCACACATGCACACAATGTGCATTAGTACAAAGTAGGGAGTTAAGTGAGTTTTAATGTACAAAGAAGGTGACCAAAAGATATTAACTATTTTTTAATATATATTATGCAAGGATTAAAACTGAAGGAATGAAATACAAAAAAATGTAGTATCAGTTAAGTATGTAAACGTAAATATAATACTAAACTTAAATTTTTACATATTGTCATATAATATGTGCCTATACTACTAGATACATTTGTATGTGTCTGTACATACTATTTCATTGTAAAATTATGTGATTTATATAATAATCTTCATGCTAGAATTATAATAATTTTTAAAAGCATATTCTTTAATACTTAGCAGTCCTGACTAACACACGGGGCCGAAAATTATCACCGAGCCAGTAAATAAAACAATTATAACGTATCTCAAGTGTTACTTCGTAACCTATGAAATAAAAGTGATTTGAATTTGAGTTTTTTTGTGTATGGAGAATCACCAAACTCTGCAAATCTCTCGAAGCGAAATGCTCACACCATGAAACAGATGAATTTTGTATCTGACGTAACTCACGGTCAGAATAAAATAATTTTCAAAAAATTTGGAAAATTCAAAAATGCACGACTCATATTCTTTTTTGTTTTTTCGACAAAAACTTATTTATGTATTATATTATATATTATAAAACGTAACATTAAACATTACGATATTATGATAATTTTTTAAAGTTCAAACTTTTTTAAACTTAATTTCTATTGTAAAAATTTGAGTTAACAAAAAAAAAATATTAGTAAATTTTATTAAAGTATATTGAAAAGTGCCGACTATTACAATCCAATCTCTTCTAAACAGATGCTAATGAAGAGATATGTGTATTTACTTACTAGTAGAGCTCGCCACGAATAAAGGCATATTTGAAGCATAACTGTTTTTGAAATTACATTTTTTATAGTTTCAATTCAACAACACCAAATAAGACAACTATTTTCAATATGTAACTAATAGCTGTAATTTTAAAGCTAATGAAAAAAAGGTTAAGTTAAAGAATTTTACATAAGTGATAGTGTTTTTGTAAGTTTCGTGGTTTTGCTTTTGGGTTACTTTTCTAAACTATTTTGATGTTTTTTTTTGTTTCTATTAAAATAAATCATTTTTAAAGCTAATAGAATTAATCTTTATGATATTATATGTACAGTGACATGAAAAAATTCCCATTTTCGTGTATTAGCAAGAGTACAGCGTTGATGTAAGTGCTGACAAGAGGTAAAAAAGTTTCAACTATAAAACACTCTGAAATGCTTTCGCCACTATAAGTCGTGCAATAGTCAGATATTCTGGGTAAGATGAAATCGCCACGGATCTTCTGAACGACTGAGCTTTATATCGCTTAAAAGATCCCTGGCGCCTAACCGAAAGACTGACCACCTAAACCTTTTATTTTAATACGACGAAACGGGACAACACGATAGTATTTTTATTATATATCATAAAGATAAATGTATAAAAAAAAACCATCAAACCAATTTCGTATCTAAAGATATAGTAGAATTTTGAATAAGGGGCACCTGGTGTCTACATTTGTATACGCGAACGTTAGTTACATTTGTAAATTTTAATGTTTAAAATATCGTACTTGGAAAAAGAAAAGTCTAGAATAGAAATAAATAAGACTCAATAGAAAGTTACGGACATTGTGAATAATCTAGCAAAAGAAATGTAATGCTTGTCGCGAGAATAAAAAGTTAACTAAATATAATAAGTGAAAGGTTGAAAAAAAGGGAATCAAAGGCGTGGTAGTCGTTTGCCTTAAGAATAACCTCCCACAACATCTCGGTACCCGAAGCGCTCTACCATCTGAAGCCTAGAAAGTTTTTAACGTTTTTATATCAAGAACTCCTCCTATTTTCCATACTACTCGCATTTTCGTAGATACCCTATCGAACGACTTCCAACATGTTAAAACGTCAACTCGTAACACGAGCATCAGGATCAATCGTACAGGTGCGTCAGCTGCACCAGGATAATGAAGTAGGTGGTGTACAGACTGATCAGCGCTATCGGCAAGTTGGCGTCTACGGCAAAGGTGCGCCAGACGCGGACTCGAAAAGCGCGCAGGTCTGAATAACGCAAAAACAGGCGTGCCTCGTTTTTCTCTCTGTCGTCTGAAAAGGAAAAAAAAAATTCATATTTTAAAAAAAATATGAGAATTTGCATGAATTTTTATGGTTTCTCAAAGACTAGGTATTTCTGGCGCCTCCGCCCGCGTGGATATACAATTAATGCTTTATTTTCTGTATCAAACAATCTTCATGACATTGACACTGCTCCTGATTCTGTTTTAAATTTAAGTTCCAATTTTACAATTTATTCCGATTCGGTCTTGTTCCCCTGCGTGTCTCTTTTTCAATCGCCTCATCGATATCGTTCCCACTTTTAGCATCGATTCTGGTTTCTTATAAATCATTGCACAGGAACGTATTAATGGGAAGTATCAAATGTATACTCATATTCAAGAAAATATTTTATATGTTTTTTTAATTTCATTTGAATTCGTCCTGCTCATACGTTATTGAATTACGAATATTGTCACAAACTTTCATATTTATGATATTATAATAACAGAATATGGTATTAACAAGACACAAAAACTCTATACTTCGTTCTATTTTTCTAAGATTTTCTTATTGTTAAGCCATCATTGTTATTCATACAATAGGATTATTAAAACTCTCTTTTACTTTCGCTTTCGCTTTACATCACCTTCTCACGCCATATTTTCCCCTCTCCCAATCTCTATCGCTAACTGTTACATCGCCCTTTCTCTAAGCGAAACAAGTAATAAGCATGGCCGAAAAAGTAAAATGAAATGAAAATTTGTCGATGTTCTAATTATAAAGACAATCATACAAAAAAAATAAAGGTAGGCGGTAATATACCTGGGAATGAGTTCCACTAGATTTCTGGATTTTATCAAAATTTGTTGTCATTGTCCAGTTATGAGTAGATATTCAGACGAACGGACGGAAAGACAGACAGAGATTAGCTTATACATTTAAAAATAATACGTCCTATTAATAGAGTAACATTAATCAAAATAATTTTAACAATGTACCATAAGAAAAAAACAATAAACCGAGTAGACGAACAAACAAGCAAATGTAACTATGTCTGTACTCTGGTATTAAATCTTCGTGCCAAATTCCTCAAAATCGGAACAGCGATTTAGGTTTGAAAATGTCTAAGACAGTCAAATAGACAGTGAAGATACTTTCGTATTTATAGACCGAACATATTTTTTATTCAATGAAAATCGCCTTAATATCGCAGACTGTTTAAAAGGAATTTATTTTAATTAAAGGGCTGTTTATTTTCTATTAAAAGTTACGTGGTAGTCCCAAAATCTTACCTATATCTTTTACGGAGTGTTCCAAAAGTATCAGTTTGATTTTGTCCACTTCCCCCGCAGTTTGTTCAGCGGCTACGCCGTGTATACAGGGCATCAGAAGAACGAAGAATATATTGCATAACAAAATAAGTATATTCTCCGTGAAATACTAAAATAAATATTTATATTAATAAAAATGTAGTCATAAATATTAATTAAATATATTGAAAAACAGGAATGCTAAAGATTAGAAATCTGCACTCATGAACGCTTACCAAGGCATTTTTTTCCAGTAGAAAGTTGTACATACAAATCACTGCATTTGGGAACGCTATGGCCAAACTCACGAATATCTACAATTGCAAAAAAGTTAAATTAGGGGTATAAGAAAGGTCTACGAATTTTCAATACACTGGAGAAAATGAATTAGGTTTATAAATTCACAAGATATAGTACTATTATAACGATTCTAGAATGAAATTCAGGGTTCAAATGCTGACCACGGAAATGTTACCTAATGAGATTTGGAGATTAAGAAAATTAATCACTATGTCCGTGCTTCGGAAGGCACGACCGGCGGTCTCAGATGTTGTAAGCGGATTAATGATAAGGATTGTTAGCTAGTGGTGTGAAGGAGGGCTAAAAGTTATAACGAACACGAAGGCACACAGCGCTATGTCTCGCTGTAATTAGACCATTCTGTTGGTGTTATAGTTACTTTAGGGATCACTCGTTGAACAGATTCCCGCTCTCGGTTCAATTACGATGAAAATATTTCAGAGGAACCCTTCTGGGATAGTTTGTTAGTAATACGCTTACCCATAAAACATACGTATTACCGCTTTTTAGGGTTTCGTACCCAAAGGGTAAAAACGGGATCCTATTATTAAGACTTCACTGTCCGTCTGACTGTTTGTCTTTCACCAGGCTGTATCTCATTAATCGTGATAGCTAGACAATTTAAATTTTCACAGACGATGTATTTCTGCTGCCGCTATAACAAAAAAATACTAAAAGTAGAATAAAATAAATATTTAAGTGGGGCTCCCATACAAGAAACTTGATTTTCTTCCGTTTTTTTTTTCGATATTAATAATGGCAACAGGTAGACCCTTGAAATATTTACAGATCATTTAGTTGTACAGTTGCTTCTAATATAAATAATTAAATTAAAATAAAATAAATTAAGGGAGACTTCCATACAACAAACTTAATTTTTTTGCAGTTTTTTTCTCGATCTTAATAACGACAACAATTTACAGAATACTCACATTTATATTCACTTTAAAAATAAATACCCACCTACTTAATTCAAACGAAAATGAAAAAGTTATAATATAGTGTCTAATGTTGTATTAATAATGT
Organism: Eumeta japonica; assembly: GCA_005406025.1. Classification (NCBI taxonomy): domain Eukaryota; kingdom Metazoa; phylum Arthropoda; class Insecta; order Lepidoptera; family Psychidae; genus Eumeta; species Eumeta japonica. The sequence continues at coordinate 78,918 of BGZK01000803.1, read as the reverse complement.
TACGGAACCCTTCGTGCGCGAGTCCGACTCGCTCTTGGCCAGGTTTTTTTTATATAAAATGATCTCGCTTACGCCTTAGATCTCAACCCTAGTCCAAATCGTAATTACCATCCGTGCTCGATGTCGAACTCGACTCTCCCTTGAACATCGCTATCATTGAGTTTAAATATCAATTTCCAATCAGCATAAAGAAGCGAGCAATGCATTCTACGTTCACGCAAACGAAGCTGTCAGCGAGAACTAGTATTGTACATAAATTACCACTACTAACGAGTAATATGAGTAGAAATAAATAGTTGCTATAGCGCAGGTCGTTGTATGTCGTAAGTACAATAAGAAATAATAAGAAATACACACGAAACGCATCCAAATTCGATAGCAATTAAAGGACTAATATTAATGTTTAAAGAGAATCTTATAAGAAGCGTACCGAGTTATAATTTGTCTAAATTTAAATCCGACTGGAATAATGCATTTGAATATTTTTTAAATTCCATAAGATTCTTGTTTTGGTTTTTAGATTAAAAAAGTGTTCTTGCACTATTCCAAGGCCAGACATCTTCATACTAAATAACGTCAAATTTAGGACTGTCATTTTAGCAGAGGTATTTATAGAATTATATTTCGCATCTATCCCACGGGGATAGCGCGTTTTTCCGGGATAAAACACAGCTTATAACTCTCTCTGAATATTGAATAATTTCTATGCAACGATCCATAACTCGGTTGTTGCAGAAAAGAAAGACAACCAACGGTTGCAGAAAGAAAGGCGAAGAGGGGGATTACGCATGCGCAGTAACGCCGATACAACCAATGCCACCTAGAGGCGAGTTGCTGAACTAAAGAGACAAGCGTGATATTTCAAAAAAGTCATTAAAAGTTCTGCTATTCATCGATAGATGGCAAAAGTAAAAGGTATCACCGCTGTGCCGGTCGGAGTGGGGGGTGTTAGGTTATTTTCGTTATATTTTCGTTACGGAATTTCTGGATTCGGTCCCCACGCTCAAGGCCCGCGATAGAAGCTATGCAATAGCTTAAAAATATTTACAATTATTCATGCCAAGGATGTGCAACTTATCAATTACAAGGATAGTACGATAATTAAAGTTTCTCACCAAAACGTTGAAAATGTCTTGAATTTTATTCGCTTCGTCAAGTAAATCTCTGTACATGTTCAGAAAACGAAGAACCGGAATGTTTTTAACAGTTTCTAGGTCTCGTTCCGAACCTAAGAAGGCTTTTCTACTAAATTTGATTCCCAAAAATAGACGAAGTGATTTCATTTTGAATTTCAAAATGTCGAAGTACATGAATCGTGCTAAATTGTTCACATCTTTTGCCAGTACTAGAAACATAAAAATGGTAAATCCCAAAGGGTATCTCTGAACTTCATCTGCATAACGGCCAAAAAGTACGGCCACGTAACAAAGTTTTAGCACGACTAAAGACATAAAAAGGATGATGGTTTTCCTAACGTGACAAATATATGTAAATTTTTTATGAGGTAAGTTGACATCCGTACTTTCCAGAATGCCACACAAAACCTTCACATGCTCTTCGTTATGAAGAAGGTACACGAGTACTGTTAAAACGTATTCGACGAATTCGCAGACGTGGTAAAGGTTCACGTGATATACGAAAAACGCGATGTACGTCACCGAAATGACGCAACAGATCGTGACGCAGTACATCTTCCTCACGCGTCCCGGCGCGGGGACCGCGTTCTTGACGTTCATGCCGAAAATGAATTGCAGGGTTGAAATTACTCTCCAGTAGCTATTCATATTGAATCACTTCTTTGAAACAGATTCTCTGAGTTGTGTGCTTCACAGAAATGCTATTCGACCGGTTTGTTCCGTTCAACGTTATAACTAACGATAGTTTCACAATCAAGTAAGTGGCGTTGAACGTGTCATTGAAGTTTAATTGGATGGGAAACCAACATAAATCAACATGGAAAAAGACACTTTGACATATAATGTATAAGGTCGGGGAAATTTTTTTTGTATTTTATGTACAAATTCAAAATAATTTTTAGTCATGTTTTATTTACATTAATTATAATATATGAATAGGCTATTTTGTTCAAATACTTGTTGCCATTTTGTAAGGAGTGACATAATTCCATTGCTGTAGAAGCTTTGATACTTCTTATTAAAAAACTGTGACGCATAATTTTGACAGCCCTTTCTTGATGTTAATCTAACTCTACCTAAAGAATTCTGAAGAACCAAACTATGTGAAAATTTGAAGATATGGTTGTATGGTGGACTCATTAATTTTTCCCAACCTAACTTATATTTACTTAGTGACTTAAGATGTGTGTAGTCTAGTGCTATCATCGTTATTGGCTCATCAGCTGTTGGCAATAGAAATCCTAATTGATGGTTTTGCTCGGCGGTAAAAACTCATAATGAATAATAATACCCTTCCAATCCCACTATACACATATCAGTAATTTATTGCGAGTTAATCCGGGTTTCGCTTTAGTCTGTGGAGCTTGCTTGCCCTTTGACCATGCCCTTTTTTGCACGTTCTCGTAGTAGGTAATCTATTTTCTATGGCCAGTCATCAATCTTTTAAAAACAGTTCGGTTTCATTACGTTTCAATAGAGAATCGCAAATGCGTACATGATTCATTAGATTTATTTCAGTGAGCTCGTGTGGGACCCCAGTATCGAGCTTTATTATATATCCAGCTTTTTCGAATGGATCAAAATTGTTTTTTGGTCAATCGGCAGGTCTTCAGTTCGTCGTAAGAACCAATATGTCTATGTTACTCTATTTTTTCCAAAATGGCTAATAACTTTGTCCGTAATAGGTCGACCAGAGCAAGGTTCATTTTGGTCAGAAAAATTACCGGAGTGAAGCTTGACCACTTTTGTTCTACTGTTACCGACATTGCATTAGGTCCAAAAACATCACAAAGTTCTTTGCGGATTGTGTCGCTTTTTTTTAATGAAATTTCAAAATGTTTCTGATTTCTACGTAAGAGTCACTCATTTCGGTGGAGAAAAATGGCAGCACCGTTTTTAAATCCAGATACAAACAGCAGAACCAAAGAGATTTTACTACAAGTTTTTGCTTTTAAAATACGAAAAAGCTTTTACCCCGACCTAAGATTTTGCTGCATATTCAAGTTACAATTATCATTCTGTTCCTAGCAAGTAACATTATTAGAGGCATGTTAGACACAAAAATAAAAGTCTTAGATAGCCATTGAAAGTTGCAAGGTTTAGGAACTTGCGAGTCAGAATAGAGATTCGACAGCCGTGGTAGGTGAGCGGCCAGCGTTTTGCCTTTAAATCGGAAGGTACTGGATTCTAATCTCGGCTATAAGCGATATGACAAACGAGTCTAAAGTCAAATCAAAGCGCCTGTCCTGTGCCTCAGAGAGTACGTCGAGTTCGAAGGCGCTGGACTTACTTTCCTGCTTTTGTGGGAAACATTGTTTCGATAGCGAATGGTTTATATATTTTTCATTTAATAAATTACTGAATGCCACCGTTTTTTTCTTGATCACAGATAAGAACTGATGTCTTGTAAACTTCAGAGACTTAATTTGTCATATTTCATTTGTGCTTTGGATATGAAAAGGAACCAAGTGCGTGTCATCGGACTCCTGGCGAGAGGGTTCCGTAGTATTTCCTGTCATATTTTTTTAAAGACAACCACATCTTTTTAAACTTACTCAGTTCTTTTAGTCGTAACTGAAACAAAAATATTTTACGAAATAAAAAAAATACATATAGTTATTGTCGACTAGAATTGAAATCAACTTTTTCTTATAAGTTTTTAACAATGTGATCACTTGTTCCACTGAACTAACTATTACAAATAAGCATTTTCTCTTTTCAAATACAATATTTTCCGTTTGTCATGAGAACGTAGAGATTTAAAATTCTTATTTGGGAATCCAAGCCATAAATAAAAAACCCACGTTCAGCAATTACGTCAAAACTATAATTTCAATAATTACAAAAATAAGAAGAATGCTGGATTATCATATTTTTTTTAAATATCTATTAAATGATGCATTTCTTAGAAGTCTCAAAATATATATATATTTTCCCAATACGAAAATTCGTTTAAATGATATATAGCTGATGCATTTAAAAAATGTGTTCTTTTAATATCTAACTTGCTCCCCAAACTCAAAATTTGCATACTTTGGTATATTTTTTATTGAGTCACCTAACTCTATAAATATACCGAATAGAGATTGTTTTCGTCTTGTAAGCTCTAATAAAATATGTCAGACAGACATTAAATATGTACACTCTTATGTGCATTATGCACACTCATGTTTATATGTGTATATGTATGTATGTATGTACCTAGATGTAATACGCGACTAAAAAAGAGAACACTTACCTATGTGTTCCGTTTCTTCGTGTGTTGTACGAAACCCCAAAAAACTAGAAATTCAACCTCGTAATGTTTTATCATTTTATTTTACTACGCACTCACAACAAACGAGGTCTTAATGGATTAATCTATCACGAAACGAGTTGACTAATGACTAATGAACATTATTGTCAACTATTTCCATATAAACAATTATATGGAAATGTTTCACGGTTTTCAGCTTTTGATGGTACTAAATGAAACTAAGTACCGTTTAGCTCTAATCCATATTAAACTAATTGTCATTAAATGCGTTTGCTGGCAGTTTATCTCACTATGTAAATATGTGCTAATCCGTTTCTAGCAGACTCTGCGACGATATTTCCTTAGACATGTACTAGGCCTGTCGCAACAACTAAGGGAGCGTCCAATTTTAATGAGTTTTCTGAGTGCGGTAGTTAGGGTTTTTCTCTTTACACTCGCATTTTCATTAAGTTTGTACCTTTAAACGCTTGAAACTCAAAATACTTAATATGTATTCCATAGATATTCGAGTCTGATTTAATTTAAATTTTTTGAAACAAAACTTTTTCAGTTAATGGTGGGGGAAAAAATATGTCACGTTAACTAAAACCGTTACTCGTGTATGCATATATATATATATGTATATATATCGATCACAGTTAGTAAGTAAAGTATATTGACTTATAAAAAGTATAACTACCTTGTTTCTGATATTTATTATAAAAATTAATTTCTGTTCGTTAGTCTCGCGAAAACTCAAAAACGGCTTCATCTATTTGACTGATTCCTTTTTTATTGTGTTAATAAATGTCAGGACAAGATTTGTATGAAATAAAATAACCCTTTTCTATTTGTCTGTCTATTTGTCCAGGGAATCTTTGAAACAGCTAAACCGATACCGTTGTGGCTTTCACTGTGGAGTAGATGAGCTTATGAAACTATATTTAGAATACTTTTATCCTAGAAAATACTCAGAAATTTGCCTGAAAATTGAAACATCCTCAAAAATAGAATAATAAAAAGGCAGATCAAGTCCACCGGGCCATCTAGTATACAATAAGATTGTAAGTGCCTAAACGTTTATGAAACTGCAAATTAATAAAAAGTATTACTCTGCAGTTACAACTACCATACATAGCTAATTACAGTAAGTGCAATTAATATTAATAGTAATGTGTTTGCTGATAAGATTATTTTTAATTTCAATATTTTATTATCATGCCATAATAAGACCTGAATTGCTTGTCAACTTAACGTTGATTTTATTCCTAAGGACATAGGAGATGTTCGACTTATAAAAAGACGATGTGTCTTATTCGCTTCTTAATCTTATTTTGTGATATACAACGTATACAACTTTGATAGAATATATTAGATTGATTTTGTGTATCGATTATTATTAAATATTTTCTGTTGTTGTGTTAGGGATCTATAGCGAAAACAAGAAAACGGAACCCTTTTGTAGTTTCCTCCCATTGGTCCTTCCATCCGTATGGCACTGCTTTATAATTCAAAGTTGTTTATTTAATTTACTCTTTAACGTTTTATTTTATTTTGTTATTTTAATTTGAAAAAAATGCAATAAATGAGTTTAATCATTACTTTTATTGAAAACTTTTCAAAAAGAAGTCGCTTAGCATTTTTTCATTAAAAGTTCTTTAAAAGCAACTTAATGTAACTGAAAACATTATTCGAACGGAAGTAGCGTTTTTACGCAGGTTCTGATTTTTTATCATTTAAATTTTGTATTTGGCGCGAAACAAGAAACATTTAAATTTATAGTCGCCAACATTCTATAACGACAACTTCAATGTAAACCCATGATAAATTTAGTAATAGATATGTGTTGATGACCAGCTACACCCCCTGCTCCGATCGGATAGATATAGAATTAACTCCTACATTTTTTATCAAGCAATCTCTTAATCATGGTCTCGACCTCGATCTGTAGTACTGAAGTCTAAAACGATTTATTGATATTTAGTTTACCTAGGATAACTGCCATAAAGCCAAACGTGTGACTTTAATTGCACATAAAGGTTACACGCACTCATATTTTTCTTTGATATTCACAACTTTCAGATCTTAATTGTAACAAATACAACAATAACCGTCGTATACGGACATGCATGTGAATTTCATACATACACGTACCTTCCATTTAACTAACTGTATCTGTGCCGATGTCAATTTCATTTATTGTTTTTTTAATTGTAAGTTTTATTAGGAACCTGTTTTACTTAACCTAACTCAAACGCAATACATTTCGCTTCGTTTCATTCATTGGTATGGAATCATTGCTACCGCATACCTATTTCCACGTCAGACCGTTTTTACCCGGCTATAAAGAGTTATGATTTTAACAAACTATTGGACGTACAGGCACTTGTGCTCCTAAGCTACTTATTATAGGCTGTATGAACTCATACTAAATTGAACATTGCATTTTTTAGAGGATATAAAGTCCTTTATTAATAAGTCCTACATTAATAATATATAATAAAAAGAATATTTTGTAATATGCCATGTTGGACGTCCAATGAAATGGATTAATCAGCTAATTTCATAAATATATGTGTATTACGAACTGTTAATCTCTAATTTTTAGATGCCGATGTCAATAAAATAGGATTATGACTTCAAATTAAATCTGTAATCAGAGTGATGTTCTCACAAAGAAAAACTTTTAGGTATAATAGTAAAACGGAAACCTATATGGCCTACATGTACATTTATTGTGTCATTATACATGTGTGCTTTAGCAGACAGCATCGTCTAGTCAATAAGTTTAGTAAAATTATGTAACAGTCTGGCTTTGAATCGAGAACAGAAGTTCGACTCTCTCAGAATTCACTATCTAAACCTAGATTTTATCCGATTATCACGAAGCTTCACGGGCTGATGTTTCGTAACGCGTGTTTTCACGCTTTATGAAAAAATAGAGCTGTTTGCTTTTTTCCCACGCTTACATCACTGGCACAACATACCGAACGTCCTCACTCGTTCCGTATGTTGTATCAAAATTCAGTTTGCCGTAGCGAGACTTTTAGGTAATAGAGCGGCCGCAATCTAGCTCACTGTTTTTTTTTTTAAGTTTGGGATTCAGGAGTCAAATTTTGCGCGGCCTAGTTAATAATGAGTTACTCGGCACAGTGGAGCTTTCTAACCCGTAAGATGAAAATATAGACAATCAAATATATATATATGTTCTATGTCAATTATTAAGACAGGAAATATTTAATTCTCTGAGTTTTCTAGAGTTTAAGTTACATTAAAAATGTCTTTATAAAATAAAGTCGTATACTCGATACATCTCCAGCATCGCAACTTAAGAATAATCGTTTTTAACACTAGAGCTGCAACGTAAAAGTTCAAAATAAGACTGTTTATATTATAGTCAAATCAAATAATATAATCGACAAAGTATCAGCTGTTACTAACTCGAGTTCTAATTGAGACTAATAATATGCAATAATATATATATATATATCAATAAAATCTGTCTCAATATGATCGAATTTCATATGTGCCTTAGCGCTGTGATACGTTTATACGCATATTGAAAGGCTAATTTCATATATCCTTCAAGTAAATAAGTTCAGGTAAATTACACCTTAAAATTACAATGCAATAAGCAAGTAACAGATCTTACACAATACACAGTGAAATAAAATAATATGCAATAGATTAAATTAAAGAGAGGGATTTAAGTGAAATGAAATGGAATCAGCAAAATCTTTGAGTTGAAAATTTAAATATAAGTATCATTATAGTGTTTTGCAAGATTTCCTATATTTAAATTGTTCGTATGTCAGCAAATTGTTTATTACGTGACTCCATTACAATGTTTAATTTTTGTGTACCTGAACCACCTCTAGCTAATAGGAGTTCAATTTACAATGGAGCCAGAAGTTTAACCTGACGTCCTTGTAGATGGAGCCCCATTGGAGACTCTTGTAACCCTCGACGAACAGTTCTGATGCGTGTCAGACCTGTTCATTTACCTCCATTACTTTTAAATATGGCATCAACGAGATAGACCAAATATAAAAAGGGGAAATTTAATATCTCGCTTAATGAACTTTATTTCAAATTTAAGGTCAGCTCCCGGCAACCAGTTTTCGTTCAGACCAATGAACTGCCAGTCTGAAATATAATCATTTATTAGGAAATTTGCACACATAAAAGACAATATAAGAATAAATATTTAGTGTTTTCTTTATTGTTAGTCACAGCCCGTGGCTTCTTAGCTGCCATGCAGAATGTTCCTTAACTCAGCGGCTTGCTCGTCTTAATTCACCCGTAGTTGCGCCGAGGTCAGCGTCGATTGTAACCAATCTCAAGGGTGCAGTCCCAGCTGACCATCGTTTCCAAAACCCGGCCTTGTCTGTCTCCCGAAATCAAATGCTTCCCTGCGTGCCTGGCTCAGCATCGACGAATACGCTGAATTGTCTTTTTTAATTTTTTTTTTGTAAGGATAAATGCCGCTTTCTCTTTTTTTGCCTAGAGGCGTAAACACAAAGCGCGCATATCGCCATTTGTTATTATATTCATGTATAGACACATACACATGCAACATAATTAAAACTAATAAATATACAAAGAATAGAAAACTAATTCACGTCACGAATTGAAATAATCGTAAAAAAAAATGTTCCAATAAAATCAAATAACTTAACAATAATTATCAATTATTCAACCAAATAATTCAATAATTATATTTAAATAGTCAAATGAAGCGATAACTCACATTTCACCTAATTAATTATAAATAAACCCATCTTAAATATTATTCTTAACCAATCAAATCATCGACACTTCACCAAATCGTCTCAATCAAAATACATAAATATCACACCTAATTCAATTTATAAGGTCAATCATAATGATATCCAACAATGTAACTCATGATAACATAAAAATTGTCCCTATATCAAGACATAAACAAAACATACGTAATACGTGTAGTGTAATATATATAAACTTGTAATGAAATTTTAAATTTATCATTTGCCGACAGCCAAATCAGAGCCAATTTTTATATAGTATAAGACGTAATGCGTACGTCCCCTTTCTTTTTATCTATTGTCTAGAGTTATTTTTAAACAACGACACATGTCCATGACGGTATAAGATCCATAACTCGTATTCCTTATAATGTTTTTTTTTATTTACATCTTTTTAAAGGGTTTTATTTAAATTGTCCTGCTTGTTTTTTGAATCTTTACTAATTGAAATTTTACTTTCTTTCCGTTGATCGATTGATATGAATTTTGGTATCCGCCTTTAGTTTTGATATGTTAATATGATGATAATATGTTATGATAAAATGTATCATTGTAAAATCGAAATTGCGCTTGCCACAAAATGGCAGAATACATATTTTTTTGTAACGCCCTCAGTATGGGTTTCAAATGAAAGGGCTTAACTAATAGAATAATGGACATATTGAAATAAAATGTAAGTCCAGTATGGCCACTAACAAAATGGTGAATTACTTTTTTTTTTCCATTACCCCCTAAATATGGGTATCAAATGAAAAGGCTTGACTAGTGGACAATTATATACCACTACAAATTCCAAATCTGAGAAGGCGGACAGTACGAAATGCCAGATTTCACATTTGCTCCAATATGAGTAATGGGTATCAAATTAAAAGGCTTTACAAGTAGAACACAGTGAAAAGCGGATTATAAATTTCAGACAGTCTATCTTGCATTAAACTCAATTGTTTTTTTCTCTACTCAATAGTCAGCATTGAATAATAAAATCAAAAATAAAAGCTTAAAAATAAAATTCGTAAATAAAAAAAATTAAGTTAAACGGTTTTATTAAAAATAATTATGTGAAGAATGTAACAAACGTTAATAAATATTTAGGTAGGACTAAAAAGAAAGGTATAAGATCGGTATCGAGACTTGTATTGGAACCGAGAGCAGGATGGGGACCGAACCGTAGTGGAACCAAAATCGACATCGAGAATAGGACCGTGATAACGATCAAAATTAACAGAAAAATTGGCCATTAAAGAAGATTCAGAATTCATTGTATGTCACGAAGCAAAACTGTAGGCACATTTTTTTTTAAAAACTTTGTATATTCAAATTTGCGTGAGGCAGGAACTAACACTAGTAAAGTTACACTGGTTGACAAAAGCTCTAAGAACAAATACTTAACATTTTGAATACTTAATTAATAAGAAGAATATATATATATATATATATATATATATACATACACATGTCTTTGGTAATCTTTGAATATTATTAACTTTTTAGCTTAAGGTCTTTTTAGAGTTGAGTTTTTTTTTATCAAATTTACAGAATTTATTTTTGCATTTTTGTTTTTCCGGTACTTTAATGATAAGTCGTTAATTTAATTCTACAATTAATAATTTCCTTGGTGTCTGTAAAACCTATATACCGATTAAAATTTCAGGTTTTAGTTAGATGTAATATTAAACTTAAAAAATGCACAAAAGTTGTACTATGTAGTTGCTCACAATAATTCTACTGTCCTAAATTTTTAAACTATATTGTCAATGTTTACGTACAGCAAATATTATGTGGATCAGTCTTCGTAATTTGATTGAATATTTTTTACGTTTCCATTCTTTTATTCTAAAATATATTTTTTGTTTTAGATTTAAGAATAAATGCTTATTTATTTTCTTTGATCTTCCTAAAACTACTAAATCACTCCCTAAATACATTCACTACTACTTATTTGTATTTCTGCGATTATGTTAAGCGAATGCCCTGCGAGCAAGCGGTCTAAAAGGGAAGCAAACTCTTAGGAGCAGATGTCTGCAGTAAGTTGTGTTGCATTTTCTGAGTGACATGTTTTTAGTTTGTGTCTTTTCTGCTGTAGTGTTTTTATTTAGGTCATCTATGTCCCTTTCTAGGTCCCAGATTCTTTCTTTGTCAAATGTCATTACGACCGACTAAGCGGCTTACTCGTGAATAGGTAACAAACAAAAAGACAGAAATAACCACATACATGTCTATATTAGTGAAGGAAACAGCAGTTTAGAATTGATAAAATTCGCTATTTAGAATATCAACACAAACAGCGGAAGGCTAGATTACGCTCGGTAAAAATCTAATATCCATTGAAACCAAATCTATGCAAATGAAGTCGTTGACAACTAATAGTATATGATATAGGTTATTGATCTTTACCTAACAATTTATATTACCTAACAGATTATTTCGCATACAATACGTCTTTATTAGATATCCTGCTTGATATTCATACCAAAAATAATCTTTGGAGTAAAAACAAATTGTCAATAATTACTTTTTTTTTAATTTCCTATTTTTTTGGATTATCATTTCTCATTATTACTTTATACTTAAAAAACATATTAATACTTTTACCTCAGCCAACGTTAATACAAAATTACATTAAAATATAGTCATAAATCAACACATAAAGGAAAAAAATAAACGTTTTTTATTTCTTATTCCAGACCTCGCTGCCTATATTAAATCTATTTTTACAATTTACACAATAGAACATAGTGATACAGGTACTGCAATTTTTGTACAAGGTTTCAGTATTTGCGTTAGAGTAAATGGGGCATACGCTGACTGGTTTGACACTCGTAGAGTCATGTAGCTTCATCATCAATCAAACAGGGTCGTGTGACTTCACCCTAGCTAATCAACCTATAAACGGATTGAAGCTGTCTGTATGATTTGTAAGAGTATGCATGTGGGCTAAGAGTGTATGAGCTGTATGTCAAATTTCTCCTGCATGCCGAGGACCGAGGAATTCTTGCGCCGCCTGTGTGTGAGTTAGATGCAATTAATGATTATAGTAACAGAAAGTATAAGAGAGTAAATTTCAGCAAGACTGAGTTCGTGGTGGTTGAAAAAATCAAATACGATGCATATTTACATAGAAAGTGAGAGAGTTGAATTAGTAAAATAATTTGTATATTTGGGCAGTCTGTATACAAATGACGGCAAACTTGATAGATATATTGAAAAGACAGTGTATACGAGAAATAAAGTGAATGGAGCCTTATTTGCAATTATGAGTAGTAAAAGTGTTCCAAGGGAATACTTGTCTTGAGATATACCTCTTTCCTATGGTAATGAAAGTTGAGTAACGCAGAATAAAATGAGAATAGAATTATATACTTATTTAGAAAATGCGGTCCCTACATGTGTGTAGTGTGTTTGAAATATGTAGAAATAGTGATTACAGAAAGTGGTGTGTTTTGAAAAACCGTATGATGCGACGGTTTTACCTTCTGGAAAAAATAAATTAAAGTAGTCTGACTAAAGAAATCTGCATGGCGAATGCGTGAGATGAAAAATTGGAGAAGGGATGGCCTAGAGGATCCTATGTAGATGCAATTGACGGTATATTAAGAAAGGGCCAAGGCTTGAAAAGATTTATAGGTGTCAGTGAAGCAAGAAAGATATGTATTTATTATAAGCAAGAGAGACAGATTTTCATATGGTACAACCATATGAAAATCTGTAGGTTTTACATATCCTTCTTGGAAATAGACGTAAGTTTATAATAATAGTGTTTATTGTTATGAAATAATACAATAAAGTTAGGTATTAATTTTACTATTCTGAATTACTACTCAAGTTGATCCAACTCATAGAAGTATTTTTCTATACTTCATTTACGCCTGTTCTATCATAATATACTATTATTTTACATGCGGAATCCATGACAACACAGAAAGGAAATAAAAAGTGCTCGCTCATTCTTATCGCAGCATCCGCATCCGTCTTTATTTTCATAAAAGAATTATGGATGCGTGTTTCTTTTACGCACGATTAAGGTAAAACTTATCAATTGAGTTTTATGATTGATCTTCATAGTTCGAAACTTTTAAGAAAATCTGCTTTACTAAGTTTTCTTACAGGCTCCAATATAATTACACATGAACTATATTTCATTAAGACTACTGGTTTCCCATGAGTCGAAATTTGAAAATACTTAATTAAATTTATGAGTTCGGACGGTTTGAGGTTTTTTTGCCAAAAATTACACAATTATGAATCTTCTATCACTACGTTAACTACGAACATGAACAAATACGTCATTAGCCTGTGTTGTTTGCCTGAATTTCTTGCACTACCTATGAAATTAATAACGAAATGTTCGTAACAGTTGAAAAAATAGCACACGTGAATGACGTATTTTTAAATGGTTGCTCGTTGATATAATAATGAAGAAACATGCATAGGGAGTGATGTGTAGCAGATATAAGTGAAATATTTAGAACTGGCCACTTAGAAACTATAAAATAAAAAATACATTTAAATTATAAAAAGGAAACTCTGTAAACTTTATTTTGAATATAGTATTTAGCTTCATTTGTTTTTACAAATTGTCTTCAACATAATTTAATGACATAAATTTTTCTGTCTGTGATTTTATATGACTTTCGTTGCCATTTACGACAACAAAAAAGTTTATAACAGACTTTATTTAGCCGTTCGTCATTAAATTTCATCCCTTGCCACTTGCTTATAATTGTTTTCCCAAATTCAAGCATGATCGTAATGATCTGACATCTTTGCCAGGGACGTCCTTCTACGGCAACCACCGAAGATAACATTAATGCTTTGCAACTCATAAAGAGTGACAAAATAATGATTTACCAACAAGTTCGGACAAACTTAGGCATTGGAATGATTCCAGCACAAAAAATTCTTCATGAATATTTAGCGGGTAGGAAGCTTTCTTTGTGCTTGATGGATACCCATAATTTGTCCGAAACTCAAAAACTAGATCGTGTTGATTGGTGCCAGGAATGATGCAAAGATTTGCCGGTGGTGACTGAAATATTTTATACTATATAAATATAAGTGACGAAAGCTGTAATTACTGTTACGTTCTCGAAACTAAAATGCAGTGTGCTCAATGGATGTTTGCTTTCGAGGAGTTGCCTACTAAAATGTTTAAAAGAAATAGTAGTCGACATAATCTCAATACCAGAAATAAAAATAAACTGAATTCACATGTTGGTCGACTAAGTAAAGTCTCAAATTCATTCAGAGGGCTCTGTGTGCGCCTATTCAATAAGGTTCCTGTAGATATACAAGATTTACCCCTACATAAATTTAAGAGTGTTATTAAACAATCACTCAGTAAAAAAGGGTACTATGCAATTTCTGAATATTTAGAAGACAAAAATCAATGGACACAAGCGGCTCGACCTCTTACCGGGCTGTCATTCCTAATGATTCCGTATTTGTTTTGGTTATGTATGTACAAATTAGAAAAGAGCTACCCTTAAGTTTCTTGCTCGTTCTTCTTGAGGGAAAACTGCCTTCCGAACGAGCAGTAAAGTGTAAATTCACAAAAAATGATGACGTATTTCAAGTGTTATTTTGTAACCTATGAAATAAAGATAATTTGAATTTGAATTTGAAAGTAAAACGAGGTCCTAGCGTCGGAAAAATTATTGTGGCTTCCTTCTTCGGATTGACAAGTAATTATGAAACAATTGCTTTAGAAGATAAAAAAAGCGGTCACTTCAGATTGGCACACTAAGAATTTTTTGCCGTTTGTTTTGGAAAAGGTTCGGGAAAAACAACTTCACAGTAGAATTTGCGTTAATCTTGACAATGTCTCATCACCTACCGATAGTAAAAAAACGACTAACTATTTGGTGACGTCAGATATAGAAATATTGGCTCATCCGCCTTACAGCCTTTACCTCGCACAATGAGCCTTTTTTTTGTTTCCTAAATTAAAAGAAAACTTCGAGGAAAGTGGTTTAAGATCGCCGAGGTTTCAGTAGCTGCATATGAAAAGGCCGACAAAGCGACCCTTAAGTACAAATGGGTAAAGTATTTCTCATAATGGTTCCATCGAATGCAGCGTTATATTGATAACAATTAAAATAACTTGCTAGTTTGCACAGTTTTTTATTTTCTATGGACTTTCAGATTTATTCACGTAATGAATTTTAAATTGTTAAAATTGTGTATTGCACAAATATTATACATGTTGGACATAAGGAGCGAGCAGTATTACGAATAGACACTTCTAAATAAAATATCTAATGAGCGAAAAAATACTATTTCCATAGTTTTTTTTAGTGACAACGCTTAAGCCTGTCAATTAATTATTAAAGAAAAGAAAATCGGTTGACGAACAGACGAGATGAAGGAGCTAAATTATTTTGTCTTTGTTTAATTATATAAAGATTTATCAAATCTATTATATTTCAGATGATTCACGCATCCATCGAAACCGGTACTGAAAAAGCTCGACTAGTATTTATCTACTGTAGAAGAAAAATAAAATGTTTGGGGTAATTTTTTTAAGCCTCAACCTTGTAGAACAGACGTGTGGTTTTCTACTCTGGTCATCTAAATTCTCTATACAGAAAATTAAGGAAGGAAGGAAAAGGATCACGTCCTTCACACGTGTCGGGGTTAATGAAAATAACGACATAACACACACTAATTTAATTCCAAAAACTACAACTATATTGTATTCAAAA
The DNA here is from genome assembly GCA_005406025.1 of Eumeta japonica. Lineage (NCBI taxonomy): Eukaryota > Metazoa > Arthropoda > Insecta > Lepidoptera > Psychidae > Eumeta > Eumeta japonica. The sequence continues at coordinate 63,059 of BGZK01000803.1, read as the reverse complement.
ACAATTCATGGTTTACACATACAAACACGTTATGCCTAGTGTAAAGACATTTACACGCTTTTATATAGTTTTTGTGAGATTTTATTTATTTTCAAAGAACGTGACAAAAAATATGGACTTATTCTCAACACACGCAAAGAGATAAGAAGTGCTTTACACCGTGAAGCTAGGAACTGGCTGTCCATGCACCCTTACGCTGGGTGCAGCATAACGCTAATACTGAGAAGCCAAATTGTCATTTAAGATTTTTTAATAAAAAAAATTTTCTTAATTTTTTTTCACGCGCATACATGAACATGACTGGGACGAAGTTTGCATCTTTTCCTTTCGTCATAATATTTTAAAAGACTGACATTAGTAATATACCTCTCTTTCTCCGTCTTTTGCATTCCTTCCCACATTTACTTCAGTAACCACCGTTAATTTTAGTATATTGTTTTGTTTGTGGTTGTTCCGTAGTCGTGCATGCCGGCAGTTGAAAGGTTGTAGCTTCATAGTTTACATGCACTCAACCACAAAAAAATGTAATGCATGTATCCTATTTTAAATTTATTTATAGTAATTGTACACACAAATATTTCCATAAAAAAATATATTGTGAACAGTGTTATCATATTTTCACAATAATCCGTCTTTACCGATCTGGGTTATTTGTCCGAGATAAAAATAATCCGGAATAAGCACTGACCGCCATTATATTTTAGTTTCTCAGCGTATAAGTGAGTTTGAAAATAACATTTCACACATAATTATATTATAGTAGCTAATATGGAATTTGATCGCTGTCTCTTGCAAGTAACACGCTAAAGGCACAAGGATTCCTTGGTTGTGCGCGTACAGGTAGCATCTAATATATAATATTTCGCAAGCATATATTTTTTTAGTTCACATAATTATCGACTACTAGGCTTAACAGTCACTGTGATGCTACACATCTCTATTTGATACCTCTATAAATATATATTTTTTTCAATTTAACTCCATTTATTTTAACACAGGCACTCATACCATACCTAAGTAGGCTTTGCAATAGATCATCTCTATTACGGTGGTGATGACTTTCAGAGAAGAAGTTTGGTCCATACATCTGGTTTATACTTTTCAAAAATCTGCTTGTACACTCTAGACTTTACTTTCAGTCTCATTCACAAACCTTTATATTACGATTTTCGTATATAATTCGCCAAGAATGCAGAGAATTTTTGTAGGATGGTAATTTCCTCTAACCTGCTTTCTCATTTAGAAAGATGCAATGATGGCCTTGGACTAAGTTTTAATATATCCTACCACTTCTCAACAGTTAACGAGCTGGTACAGCGTGCTTTTATAACCTCACCGCCTCTCAGAGTCTGACTAAATCCTTAAATATAGGCAGCTTTCTTCACTTTCATACCCTTTATTCCTTTCGCTACACACCCCGATATTTATAGAACAAAACCAATAAATAAGCCGGCATCCTTCAACACCGAATCAGTAAATATCGAATTATCTGTGTTCTATCGTACAATTACTATTTTTCTTATTTATTTTATTGATTTACAGCATATTGGGTCATCTATGTTTTATTAATTTGTATATATCGTCAATTTTAATATTTTCTTTATATGACACATTATATAACATGTACATATTCAGATTTTCTATTTTGTCTTTTATTTTACATTACTTTAATTCCTATAATTTAATAATTGGGATGATCCTTTTTATGTAAAGATGCTTTACAACAATAAGAACTAGTTGTTATAAAGTTAAATTTTAAATTAAAATTAAATTTAAACTTTATTTTAAGAAAATACCTGTGACATGCAATTAGATATCTAAATGTTTCGCTTTTTGAAGATTAGTACTGATTTTTCTAGTACAATGTACACATTTAGAGTTATTCTTTTCTGCTTTATTTATCACACGTAACTTACCTATGCGCTTTCATACAGAGGTACCGGCATAAGTAGCAATATTTTTTTTATTTACTTAGATAATTAATCACTATTACATAACCGTGGTTAAGTATAACCATATAGTTGCTTTAAACTATCACAATTTATATTAAAATTCTATTTCTTTAAAGGTTTTTAATTATCAAAATCCTGATGATTTTAAAACACATTCTTCAACAGAAAATCCTTAGTGAAATTCATTAATTACTATGCTAATAGCACCTATTAATAAAAGAAAGTCTTCCTTTCTTGCATTAATAGATACTGCACTATGAACCGCATTCCACGCCTATATTTTCATAATAATCTTATCAAACTACTTGAAACATGTTAGAATCTTAACGTGCAACACAAGTCTCATGTTTATTCGTACAGATGTGTCAGCTGCGCTAGGACGGCGAGGTAGGTGGTGTGCAGACCGATGAGTCCTATCGGCAAGTTGGCGTCTATCGTAAAAGTGCGCCAGATGCGAACTTTAAAAGTGCGCTGGTATAGATAGCGCAAAAACAGGTGTGCCGCGTTTTTCTCTCTCTCATCTGAAAAAATAAATAAGAATTGTATTATTTTTTTCTAAAATCAGATTTACAAAAGTTATTTAAAGATGAAGTGGAACATATAATTAAATTACTTTTTGTAGGTTTATATTACTTTTTTGTTATTATCATAGTAATTTATGCTTTTTTTTAACAACAATAATATAATATAATGGTATTTGAACATTATTAGGGATTTGTTAAGAACAAATTGTAGACACTTTCATTATTGATAACATTGCTCTCTTTAAAAATTCTGATAAAATTGACAGTTTAAAAGATAAATAATGATTCAGGACACCGAGAGGCCAACGCAGAGAATGAGTGAGAGAGAGACGGCTATATTTATAGGTAAGCGAGAAAACTTTCGAGCACGCGTAATTAACGATTAAAAAACAGTTATAAGCAATTAAATTTCTTGAAATCGTAATTTAGGATATGGTTAACTATCGTATAAAGAATTAAAAAATATATATTATTCCAAATTTTTTTTTTATAATTTTCTTGGGTCTTAAGTACCCAAATTTAAGATTTTTCGAACCTTTAAAAAGGTTATGATAAAGTAAATATTTTTCAAAATATTTACTTTGTCGTAAAAAGTCATAGGACCCTTTTTAATTGTATTTCAACAAAAAATAGAAAAAATATTCTCTGGTTGAAAAATAACAATTCCTTGCAATTATTTAAACAACTTTGGTTTAAACAATATAGCACGGGTGTTGCCCCATGGCAACATGTATTTATATCATAAGTAGGGTAATTTGAAGATAATCGCATAAAATAATTGAGGTGGAAAGTTTTCGCTATTCATACGCCGATTCCTCCTAGACTATAGAAACATAGGAAAAGTATAATACTTTACTGTAAATCTCAGAATAGAACAAAAGAAAATAGCTAATAACTGAAACTATAAAATAGCTTGAGCAACAACACCACTTAACCAAAGGCAAAAGATGCAAATACAGACGACGGTATTTAGTGGAAATTAGGAAAGAAATTTAAAAAAAATATTCAAGAAGGTAGGAGAAAAACTATTGAAAAATACGTAATCAAAACGAGAGGTATAAATAAAAGTTTTGGAAAATTAAAAAAATAAATGGAGACGATTGAAAAATTAAAAAATAATAGATGAAAATGAAATCATCACATAAATAGTATTACAATACATCTATTACAAAAAAATATACGAATCCAACACTACAACTTCATGCCAAAGTTAGAAGAAAAGAAGAAGCTATACATATTCAAAAGAGAAACAAAACACAAGGATCTTATAAATAACAAAATTCACAGATAAAACGAGGAATTTATGATACGCATTCTCAAAAAAATATTTAACAATAAACACCGAAATTATTTTACTATATAAGACGGGAGATAAACCTGAAATTAGAAAATTTCGCTTTATTAGCCTTTTGTCCAATATATATTTGCCAAGTTTTTATTAAAAGAGATTAAAGGAACATTACACGAACATCAACCTATTGATCAAGCAGGTTTTCATAAAAGCTATACGGTAATCGATTAAATGATTAAATTCATGTCTATTACAATAAATCATTTGATTCTTTGTTTCACGAAATAATATGGGAGACATTAGTAGAACAAGGAATAGAATTGAGTACATTAGCTTAATAAACATTATATATAATTACAGTACTGCGAAAATTCAACTAAAAAAAAAGGCGAACCATTCAGAGTAGGAAAAAGCAAAGACAAGGAGATGCTCTATTCATAAAACTAATTTTGGTGCTACTAGAATTAATTTTTCGAGGTTTTAATTGGAAAATTTGAAACTGACCCGAAAAAGGTAAGAATTAAGACAAACGGAAAGAAAACACTATAAAATTAGGAATCACTCAAATTGACTATAAAGGTCACATTTCTCTGGGAAAGTTAATGGTATTAAATAATCCTGTATGCAAACAAGTAAAGAAAAGAATAACCAACGACTAGTGGAGATATTGGGTCTTGAGAGGCTGTGAAAGATAAAAGCTTCATATGAACATAAAAAATAAATTATTTAACAATTGTTTATTATTTCTTCTTACGTATGGTAAACACACATGGTTTTTTGCACCGAACATGACAAACGAACTAACAACTTGCACTTATGCAACGGAAAGAATAACTATTCATTTGAAGAAGTGAGACCGATTGGAGAACCATGTCATCAAAAACAAGAAAAAGGTCCAAAACATAAGATGCAAGACATAAGATACAAAACCAAAAGACTCAAAGGGCTATGGGCTGGGCACATAGTAGGTTGACACAATAGTATCCTACAGAAGGTTAAAGGAGAAGTGGTAGACCGCAAAAAAGATGACGACTTCAGACAAGTGACTGGAGTGATGTGAAACTAAGTGGCTTATGGTAGATACGAATGGAAAAGGTTGATGTAGGCCTTGGCCGACTGTCACTAATCTGGAAAAAACAAGTAACAATTAATTACTAGATCAGACTAAGTTATAAATTTTGATTTTTATATGTGATAGAATATTAAGTCGATCTCAATAGGAGGCTATATTATTATTATTGATGTTTTGATATTTGTTTTTTGTATATCGAATCTTATTTCATATTTTTGAATACTCGTATTTTTATTCAATTTTTCGATTTTTAAGCTATTGCATAGCTTTTATCGCGGGCTTTGAGCGCGGCGACCGAATCAAGAAATTCCATAACGAAAATAAAACCTAACACCCCCACTCCGCCTACCATGTAGCTCGGCCGAGCGTTCGCTTAACGTGTATGTATATGGTACGACTATACGAAGCTCGCACGGATCGAGACGAGCTGCTCCGAAATCGGACGAATACGTAAGCAGCTGTTTGTGAGAAAGTATATAGGTGTATAGGTATCTATCATACCTTTATAATGCCACACTCACCGCATGTGCCCCGTAAGTATACATGTAGGTATATATGTATACATAGGTGTACCTATGTACAACAGTGAATAACGGTTGCTGGTGAATAGCTATACGCGTAAAATTTGTGTATAAAGTGTTTTAAATATGAATAAACAAAGTGCATTTATTAATGAAGAAAGTGATGAAAAACTTGAATTAATGTTAAAGAAAAAAAATACTGCATAAATAAATAATTATAATTGCATGAGTTGATAAAAAATGCTATGCAATAGCTTTACCGCGGCATTACCCGAGTGCCACACGTTTTCTTTTTTTTTTTTTTTAACCAAATCGAATATTCAATTTCTATGCTAAGCGTCCAATGGAATCAGTCGTTATAAAAATTAGAGATATTTTTATGCTAGATATTTAAGTAATATTGCAAGCAATTCGTCTTGCTTTTGAATATTTTTGTAATAGGAATTCGTTTAAAATAAAGGGTAATTTATATTTTAATGAGGATCACTTGATGAATTGAAGAACTCACCTATATCTTGTACAGTGCATTCCAAAAGTAGCAGCTTGATTTTGTCCACTTCTCCCGCAGTTTGTTCGGCAACTATGCTAGGCATACACGGCGTTAGAAGAATGAAAAATATATTGCACAGCAAAATGAACACATTGTCCGTGAAGTGCTAAAATTTATTTTATATTTATATAAGAGTTATAAGAGATAAATAATAATTAAATATACCTAAAAACTATAATTAAGACTAAAAATCCGTAATATAAAACGCTTACTGCGGCATTTTTATCCTGAAGAAAGTGATGTATACACATCAGCGAGTTCAGAAACGCGATGGAAAGGCTGATGAACATCTGCAATTTTAAAATTTGTACTATAGAGAGGGGAAACACCTGCAATGTTTAAATAGCCTGGAGATAGTAAATGAAGCTCCTAAAGTGTACTATTTGATTGTTGTTTCTACTTCAGAACTCATGCATTTGGAAAAGGCAAGGGTGTTTTTAAAAAAAAAGAAGAATACCATAGCGTATCCAAATCTACCATCGGCTACTTGTCCTCTGCAACACCTTTCTACATGGGACTCTAAATGTGTACAATTTAAAACGATTTTTCTGTTTGGATATAGCGATCCTTATTACATTGAAATATAGAAATAAATTGAATGTAAACTATAACGGCTACTTGCAATTTAGTTTATTAAAAAAAAGTGACATAATTGAAATTTCTTACCATAAAGTTGAAAATATTTTGAATTTTGTTTGCTTCATCAAGCAAATCTCTGTATATGTTTAGGAAACGAAGAATCGGAGTGGCTTTAACGATTTCTCCTTCTTGTTCTGAAACGTAGACGGCTTTTCTACTCACTTTGATTCTCAGCAATTGACAAAGGGATTTCATTTTAAATTTTAATATGTCAAAGTACATGAACCGTGTCAATTGGTTAAAATCATTTGCTAGTATCAAAAACATAACAAAAATTGTCTCGAACGGGTATATTCTAATTTCGTCAGTATAATAACCAACAATCATACTCAGATAAGAAAATTTTAGAACCATAAGACACACACAAACAAAAATGGTGGTCCTAACATGATGATTATATTTTAATATTTTGTGTTGTAAATAGATATCTGTGTTGTTTAGAATACTACGAAAAATATTGTCCTGTTCTTTATTATGAAGCATGTACACAAACACTGTCAAAACGTATTCAACTAATTGATAAACGTGATACATATTGACGTGGTAATGCAAAAGTACGAAATATGTCACTGAAATGACGCCACAGATGGTGACGCAGTACATCTTCCTCACGCGTCCCGGCGCGGGAACCGCGTTCTTGACGTTCATGCCGAAAATGAATTGCAGGTTTGAAATTACTTTCCAGTAGATATTCATATTGAATATCGCCTGTAAAACCGGTTCTCTTAGGACCAGGTTCCTCAAAGACACTTTATTACCGTTCTGTTTCGTGTAACATTTTTTATAACTAACGATCACTTCATAATCAAGTAAGTGCCATCGTGAGAGTTATTACAGTTTTATTTGATGAAAGATCATCATAAATCAACATAGAAGACACTTCAACACCACCTTTATCTCAATTACTACATTCACGTCATTGCCTGCGTTAAATAATGAGAAAGTAGAGCATTTAACAGTAGAAGGTTAAATAAAGCAAAGGAAGGTAAAACTAGCCCCATCAAAAGTTTCAAAATTATGGATTTGTAAATTTGCAAGTTCGAATGGAGGTTTGATTTACAAATGAATTTCAATTTATGTCAAACTAAAGCGCCTTCCTCGTACCTCGGATGAGGATCGAGAGGTAGTGGGGAGAGAATGATATTAAGTCGTCGATTCCAAAGGTTGTCGCCGCATCGACAACGGCGGACGTCAGCAACTTCTCAATACACATTCACTTGAAGGCTGAATTCCACTACTCAATATAAAGAAATTTTCTGAATGTACGACCCTGTAAAGGTACGATTCAAGCTTGACGAGACAATTAAAATATATCTATTGATTTAAGGAATTCTTGAAACAGGATTTAATGGGTTTTCGATTGAGCGGGTGTTTGCATTTTCTTTGAATCAGTACAGAGCCGATATATTAATGGCATTTACAACGAGATACTTTTGTTGATGTCGCTCACGTACGTCGCTAAAAGCAGTTACTCCAATATGTAAAATATAATACACACACCGGAATAAAATTTCAATCGCTTATTTAAAATAATATATGTTTCGTTTATGTTTGTTATTAGTCATAGCTATTTTAACTTCGTTCTAATCTAAAATAACATTAATTCCGTTTATTGTTTGACTGAACACCAAATGGAATTCAATTTAATTTTGAAAATGTCATTCAAAATAATAATATGAATAAAGAGCAAAATTGAGATTAGATCATTAGAAATCGAGACAGGATTTAGATAGGCCTAAAATCAAGTTAGTATCAAAGTGGAGAATAATACGATATTTAGATAGCTACTAGATAATGTTCATAAATGATACTAGCTTTTGCTCGCAGCTTGAACTGCATGGAAATAAGGCTAATTCCTTATTTTTTATATCGAGTAAGAGGCTTTCCTACGACATGCAGTAGCATCCTAATTCATGTCGTAGAAAAGCCTCTTGCTTAATATATATGTTGCATGCCACGTGTTACTACATGTAGCATACGACCCACTGCTGAACCTCAATTATGTCCTTCCACTACGAATCCTCCTCTAACGAATTAAATATCGATTCAAGAGGATTAACAGAAGTCGAACAATTAAGCAAGTGTTCGTTTTCTATTTATCTTAATTTTCCAATCAATTAATTACAAATTCTACGTACTCTCGAATCGGTTACAATTACTACGTTTAGGTTACAAATATTACGTTTTCAATAACGATTACGGTTTTTTGTAAATCAATTCACACGAACGATCGCAATATCGGAACGTATAATCGGATTTTTTTACACTAACTCTTACTTTCGCTTTCGTTCTACCTCACCCTCTAACTTCATATTTTTTTCTCTCCTCTCCCTCTCAATCTTCATTTCCCACTCCTTCTCTAAGCAAGGCAGACAAAATAAAATACAGTTACTAATATTTAAATCTTCAGATACAATGAATTATACGAAAATAGATATAGTAAAATAAACAAGAACCTATAATTTACTTGACAATGAGTAATGTCAGTATTTCAATTGTCATCAAAATTGCTTTAGCCATTATCGAGTTATAAATAGACATATAGACAAACAGACAGATGAACAGACAGCAGCTTACATATTATAGAATGGTGTGTTCATTTACTACACTAAAGTTTATTAGAATAAATTTAACTTCTATTGACCTATAGAAAAAAAAAACATACGAACGGACAGATAAACAAACAAAAAGTACCCTATGACCATTTCTGTAGCAAACTATTTTTGTGATAAATTTCATCAAAATCGGTAAGGTGATTTAGGCCTAAAAATGTAAAAGACAGACAGACAAATGAAACACTTTGGCATTTATAATATCGGTATAGATTACATTGTTCGCCCACAAAAGTGAAGGGAATAAGGAGTCTCTACCATTGAATTACAACTTATAGATACAATTCATATGCATTGTGTTCAATTGAAATTCGATTGAACGTCATCAAAAGATATAATTGAATACGTATGTATCCAATTCAACCTTTCTATTATTTTGTGCAAATAATAGAAAGGTTGAATCGAATAGATAAAGAATGAAAGTATATAATACTATTTTTCTTTTGCCTGCTTCAATCATTCATTAGATGCGTGTACATACTTATTCTATATATTTAGATGTGTCCGCAAATAATAAGGAAGGAGCAATTGGTAAAATAAATCAATATCCTAACACTGATTACATGCATATACAACAAAAATAACCAGCACTCGCAAATGTTGATACTGACATTGTTTTTACAGGTTTTTCAGGGCCAAAGGAGCATGGAAACTAGTAGGTGATTACAGTCGCCCACGGACAAACATAAATCCAAGCGCACGAGTGTAAAGTGGTAGAACCCCAGCCGTTACGATGATATTATGTTTTATGCGAGCGCGAGCGGAATTATGACAGAATTCAGCAGCACGAATAGGTTTGAACATTTCTGCATATATAATACATGCATTAAATCATGCACAAAGATCCTATATCTTTTCGACTTTGGTCGAGCTGGCCTGATATTACAGCATCGTCAAGAATTTGAAATGTTCAACGTAGGATGTGGAACCCACTAGTAACAACAGGGACTCTAATGCCACACTGTCAAAAAACTCTCATGACATCGTTATTATACATTGTGAAAACGTTGAAAAATGTTTGTATTCCTTGTTAAAGACATACTTAAAGTTAACTCAAAAGACATGATCGTTGTAAATTTGCTGTTAGTTAAGAGAAACATTATATCAATACTCACTACTGCCACATTAGTACCTATTGTGGTATTTTTATTTATTTTTTTAGTATATTTAAACTAAAGTAAGGGTATTTCAAATGAACATGTTTTCGCTCTCGATTTATTCATTAACATTTTTTGATTATTCAGTTCAGGATCCAAGCCCATACAATATCAACTATTATCCTTTAAAATTCTTAATCAAATTTAAATAAAAGTCTTATTGCGTTCATTCGACACACTAAATACATTCATTGTAAAACTTACATACATCACGACTAGCATATTTTAAGCTCATAGCCATTTTGATTTTTTTTTTATTCCAAATGCAATGAACACAGAACACATATATGATAATGAAAATAGAATATTTCTCTACTTATTTACTCTAAATGGAAAATGGTGTGTATAGAGATTATTTTTCAAGTTAATCTTTGCTGTGTTTAAAACATGAGTTCTTTCCAGTCAAGATGTCCAAAAAGATGTCTAAACCTTGCATTTTTTTTGCCGTAGATATTCCAAACGAATTTTTCCTGAGCGAATGAGTTAGGCGCCATTAATGTCATCACAAATCCTCTTTAGCTTTTCTGATATTGTTTTTTCAATTCGTCTGTCAGTTTTTTCTTTTTAAATAACTTCATACGACAGGCCGTGTATCGGCGTCCCGTGGTACAAAAGCGGACATAATTCGTGAGTCTCGTACAGTTGTATTATCTTTGAGTGCTGTGCGTTATCGAAATTATATGATCACTCTAAATAACTTCGACTATCGCGCGCCTTATCCGTGACCTGGACGGAATTTTCAATTCCTTTTTGATGATTTGAACTTTAGGTTATTGTAACGAAAATACGGTTTTATTGTGTTCCATTTTCTCAATCGTCTTGTCAAATCATCACAAATAATATTCTTTATGAATAACCAAATAAATTGTAGAAAATTACACTTAATAATTTTAATCCCTTAAACCACTTTTAAATGATATCATCGGGCTTCACTCTACGCAAAATCAGAGTTCTCACTTATATTAAAAATATATTAAGCGAGGAAGCTTGATTCAGAATGACATTTTAACTTATCTTCTACCATATTTTGCAGTATCTATTAAACGTTAAATTAAATATGCAGAAGATCTATAAAACGAATGAAGAAACTCAATTACGTGAATAAAGGAGTGTGCATTTATTCATTGTTCGCATGAATTGCTTTCGACTCTATCTTTAAGTCTGGTCTTTGATCTAGCGCTATCATGACATTATATCAACAGAATTGCAAATTTATAGAAAATTTTAACTATATTTAATAAAAAAACCAGTCAATTTCAACTTAAAATGTCTTACAGCATATAATAATTGAAATAATAAAAAATATCAAACTATCCAAACTCAGGCAACAAGCTAGAGACCATAATTAATTAAAATGATTACATATAATGTGAATGCATAATAAATTAAACAAACTAATTAAACTAAAAACATTGTTTCCTGTAGTAGTAATGATATTAAAATGTATATTGATATCGAGGCATTGTCATTTCAAGTTGACGTGTCTAAGAAACCGCGACACATTTACTTAATTACAATAAACGTGCCGCTTTAAGTATGAAATTTAGAGCAAAAGTTTTACAAGACGACAAAATATGTGCATATTTAAACGTCATTACAACTGTGCAATTTATATTTGGCATGAATGTAGAGAGATCTACGAATATTAGGAGAAAACTAACCAAAATTTACTGCCTTATTTTTTGTTGTGCGATAGTTACAACATTTTATGTTTTTCTTGAAAGTTATTTGATTCCCGTATTTATCTTTGACGTCATTCAATATCTCGTAACCGCATTCATTTATATGATTTACTTTAACAAACGAGTGCATTATTTGCATCGCGCATTATCCCAGTGGCATGAAATCTTAAATCGTGATAAATTAAAATTTAGGAGTCACGTTAAAAAACTAATTCTGATATGGACTTTTGCTTTGTTCGCGAGAATATTGTACATAGTACTATTGTGTCACGTTCATAAAGGAAATTGTGTCGCAAGCCCGATCAGATCATTTCTCGCTATGTTTCTAATATTGGCAGTCGACGTAAATCAACTGACAAGATCCGTATACTTTAACATCCTGAAGTTTAAAATGACGTCACTTCGTCAACACTTAGAAATTAAATGTGAAAAAGATGCTTTTACATTCCTACCCCACAGAGTCAAAAAAATAAAAAACGTTCCTTTGCTGCAGTTCTTGGATATCTATAAGGACTTGCTTGATGAGGTGGATGCAGCGATGAGCGCGACTGGGATTTTGGCGAGTATCGCAATCTTTTGTGCAATGTGATGTTTAAAATTTTAATAGAATTATAGACAAAATTATAAATACTTTTGATTTTTACAGCTACTCCTTAGTCTGGCAAGCGGTGTTCCTTCTATAATGATTCATATTTACAATTTCTTGAAAAAAATACGTTCTGGAGTACGTATCTACTACACGTCAATTGAGATTTACCAATGAACATAGTTTTGATGCAATTCTGAATTAACTCGATCCTATATTTCAGGTTTCCATACAAAATTTAATCATTTTAGCTTTTGACATATTTCACACGATTTTAGTGCCCTGTTTACCCTGTGTGGCTGTAGAAGGCACCGCTGCAGAAGTTGACAAGATCAAATTGATAATTGCTAATAAAATGACTACGACTCTCGGTAAGTTAACTTGATGGGTAGGTAGCTGTTACGTACTTTCAAATATACATTCATATCGAGAACGCATTTGAGCTATGTAATGACTCATACGGCATTTAAAATTTACCGTGAACTACAAACCACAAAAAAAATCTGAAACTGGATTGATTAGTAACGAAACGTTCTTGAGGTAAATAACGCCGTTTGGGATTCGCAATTCACATCACAATACTAGCTATCGCTCGTGGCTATTGCTGCGTGAACATATAATGAATTCCTTCATCTTTTACATAGACCTGTATCAATTGTGATTTCCATCCTAACCTCATCTTCGATTTCAATTCAATTTCGATTAATATCTCGAAACTATAAAAATGCCTTACTTAAAATAACTTATTTCTTAATGAAAAGAAAACAAAGTGTATATAGTTCTAATTTTTAAATGTAAATTATTATTGACGAAAAAGCTTCACTGTGTTATACATGTAGTTTAAAAGATGTGAAATTTGTCAGGTACCAAAACTAGCATATTAGATCATTTTGACTGTTTTCATAGCATGATAACATACCGCATCTTGCTTTGAGAACGTGCAACAAATATTTTCTGAGTGCTCGTACTACAAAAACGGACTGTTCGGGCACTTAAGAGCTACCTATGTCTCTGTAAATGTACAAAATTTACCAATGTATTAATTTTCTGTGATATAAAGAGTATTATAAAAATTCCGATCTCTTCTAGGACAAATATCCATGGACATAACCACCTCGACTTTTTATCAGATTGTTTTTTTTTTTCTGATAATTTTGTATCTGAATGTAATTATATAGCAATAAATTTGAAAAGGCCTACTTTATGATTAGAGACCAATGACATCTCTCAGAGAAAAATTAATAGAAATTAATATCTCAACTTTAGCATCACAATGCATATACGAACAGAAACATTCCAAAAAATGAACACATCCATAACATTAACACTAGACATAAAAGAACGATCTTGCTGCTCATAATACCCGTCTAACTAAAGTTAATAAATCATTTAAGGGGATGTGTGTGCGCTTTTATAATAAGATCCCAGCTGAAATTCAAAGCTGGCCATTTCATGGATTTAAATATTTCGTTAAAAGAAAGTTCTATGGCAAGGGTTATTATACCGTGTCTGAATATCTTAATGAACAAAACCCATGGGATTGAACTGCTCAGCTATCAGGTTGCTTCATGTTATTTCTAAGTGTCGGCTAAATTATTCATTACTCAATCCTTTGTATTGATGAGTAAAAAAGAGCAATCCTTTAGTTTTTTGCCCATTGTTCTCAAGGTGAATCAGCATTTGGAATGGGTGGTAATGTCTAAAATAATACAATAATGACGTTTTACGAATGTAATTTCGTTACCCACGAAATAAAGGTATTTTTTGATTTGAACTGATTTAATTTCACTTGCCTTGGTAGTTCTTCTTGAGGTAACATTGCCTTCTAAAGGTGTTGTAATGTTTAAAATATTATTCATTAAATATTATATAATGACCAATAAAATAAATATATTTTCAAATTTGAATTGCTGTTCTACTGTTTGCTGCAGTTCCAGCCTCGTTTTCATTTCTAACCGCAGGTGTATTTGTGTTTCCCATTCCAATCTCGTTCTTAGATACAAATCCCACTCTTAAAATCAATTTATTTAATCATTTATACACCCACGATGTCTAAGCGGGCGATACCATAAACAATCACAATTTATGATTGGAATTATATTAAGATCACTCGTAACAACGTAACCATAGTGATATCAATTATTATTGACGTTTAAAGATTGCGATAAAACTTTATTTCAGATTGTAATGAAAAGTTGGAGTTCCGCCTGTTTCTGCGTTACCTCATCCACCGCCCTTTCAGGTTCCTCGTCTGGCGGGTCGTCCCCGTGGACGCCGACCTGCCCGTAAGCGTGGTCAGCATCTGCACTACCTACCTGATAGTGCTCGTTCAACTCACGCATTTGTTCGAATAATTAATTAATCAATGTGTGTCCAGTTCAATATGGTAGTACGTATGGTATTAATATAAAATAACAAGAAGCCGATTAAATATCATATCATTTTACAAAAACATTATTCAAATGCAGTACTTTCTTACATGATCTCTAGGAATACAGTTTAATATCTCAAAATTTATGTATAGTAATGTATTGTAAAATAATTTACAAAAATTGTTTAAGTGTTAGAACGATTAGTGTCCAGTTAGAAATATGTGACATTTGAGATATTTAAAATATTAAGTAAGTTCTGAAAACCAATGTTAAACATATGTGTACACGCGTGCGTCTGTATGTAATAAAGAAAAAAAAATAAAAAACCAATTTTATTCAACATAATATATTTAGATGTTTTTAAAGTTTAAGAAATTTATTTACTTACGACCGATTCTTTAATACAACAACTTATAAAAAAAATTGAAAACTACCTTCTAAGAACCTATTAAAAGTAAATCAGACACGATAGTGTCTTAATTTTCATAATTTGACATACTTTTCAATTTTTTATGAAAACTTCACATTTTATATTCATTTAAATACGTGTCAAGTTTTTATATCTCTTATTATATTTTGTGTTCGTCGCTTTCATTAGAGTAACTTTTTATATACATTATTTTAACTGGCACCAACTCGAAAAACAGCCTGTTGTTTTAACAGGTTTCTGAAAGATTTTTTAGTTTAACTAATTCTCAGTGATTAAGTAGTTAAACTTCATAATTTATCTAGTTTTCGCACAATTTTTAAAACAATTTTAGACACGTATAAGGGGCCATCGACATTTGCTTAATTCTGGAGAAAGCAACCAGTGCCGATGTCAAATTTTCAGCTGGCCTAATAATCGTTCAGGGGTCCCCAGGCATCTGCGAAGTCACGATCAGACTCATAATTTTGCCGGCGCCGCTTGAGTCGGTCGATGTCCAAAATCTTTAAGGAATATATGGAAGAACATAAATGATAGTAATATACGCTGCTTCCCCATGTAACCAAGAAAATACTGAATCGTATCATATATCATTTCGGTATCTTAAAGAATTTGTTTGGTAACTTCTTCACTTCCACTTGGTTTGAATCAACAAAAGTTGTTTGACTTCATCAAATAGTACTCTTCGAGACCAAACTCCTCAGTTACCGTATAAAATAGGAAAAATGTTGTACTGAGCTATAATATTTGAGGTGTTCCATTGATGGCTCGTAGGTCCCATCATCAGACCTAAAATGGAATTACGCCATTACTACTACAGCACTTTCACATGCATTTTAATGAACAGAAATTGCTTAATAATCTCACAAGAATTGAAGAGTTCTAATGGTAATTTGTGGTCTTTATCATAAGTTTCATTTCATCAACGATACTTTCCAAAATAAAGTGCATGAGTTGTTACAGAAAATACCGAGTTAATATACGTGTGCCAATAACATTTTATGGATTCCATCGATTCCTCGTATTTCATCAGATCTCACATTAACAGGACCAATTGAAGAGTTATAACCTTTCAAGTCAAAAAAAATCGCCGTAATCGATTAAAAATGTAATGAATTAAAAAATACAGTCATATCGAGATCGTATTCTTGTTTATTTCGTTTAAATTTAAAAAGAACTAGAAAATTATATTGTTAATCTGTGCGCGAAACATATGTCTAATAAATCGTCGGTCAAGTATTGCTATTATTCAAAATATGCATTGACAATTTTTATGAATTGGAATTTGATGTTGTTTATGCGTAAGTTAGAATAACGGATTTGTCGATAAAAATTTTCGTGCTATATGCCACACTTAAATATGCAGATGTATCCTATTAATGTGACTGTGCAGTAGTGTGTTCGAACTGTTACAATAATGAGTATCTATATATTATTGCAATTTATAATGTAATAATTACAAAATAACAGAATTTAATAAATATGAAACACAATATTTAATAATTCTAGAAATAAGAATAGAAGCGCACTAGAAAATTATAATCCAGTCTGTGAGTGACAGCCCTGACAGGGAATTGACGTTCAGTCAACTGGGCCACGTCGCTATAATTATATTTGTTCGTAACACAGGAAACGACCACGCCACGGCACGGCGGTTGTAACTTTCCAAAACTAAAATAAACAAAAACATTGAATTTTACAAAATATTACTATATATCATCATGCTAAATGTTACTTTAATTACGTTAAAGTTACAATTCATTAATATTTTCTTTAACTAGTTAGTCCTTTTGGTCTGTACATGCAATAATACAGTAGAGAGAGAAAAAATCTGTACATTAAAGATATTTGAAAAAAATATATTCTGGGCTATATTAGAAATGTTGATAGAATACATTTCAATGATTTTGAAAATTATTGTCCGTTTGTCAGTCCGTAAATTTGTACACAAACTCTGCAAAAACTACTAGACAGAATTTGATAAAATTTGGTATTCTAATAGTTTATACCCCTAAGTCACATATAGGATAGTTTCATCTCGTTTCACTGCTACTTACTTTTGACACTATGTACATTTTGAACAGAAACGTAATCCACATCGAGACTAGAAACATAATTAAAAGTGGAGCTAGGAATTGAATCGAAGTCAGAAACATGACCGGTATCACGGTCGACCGCTTGATCGGTCGATAAAAAGATGAAAGTGTTCATTAATAACTAGCCTACAATTGGCGAGTCTTTTTCAAAATAGCTGCGACAGAACAACAATATTATCGCGGGTCAACCACACAATAATTACTGATTTTATTAGTAATTGGAAAGTCCCGCGAAAAGTATTATTTTCTTTAGAAAACTTATTTAAAATATGGTCCGCTATCAAATCGTAAGAGTTTCGAATCTGTTTCGTCCGACAGCTTGAAATAGAAATTGTGCCTTGTCAGTAAAATGAATGAACCCAATTTCGTTGTAAATTAGTTTCCACCGCGGACAGCGCGTTTGCGTTTGTTTTAATCAAGTTTATTGAAATTACTTCATTTTTTTCAAATTAATCTCAAATCGAGCTTCTTTGAGTGCGATATGTGTGAAACTTGAATGATAGTAATGAAATTTCGTATATTTAAAAATTTAAGTATAATTTGGAAACCTAGCGACTGAATCGATTACTTCCAACAACGTCTCTGTAAATTAATTTCTTAAGATGTTATACTTGCCTGACTGTCTAGGCCACAGTCTAGAAATTTCTTACAGATTAATTAGTTTTCATGGTCTTCAAATACCTTACTACCGAGTTAGTAAGAGTTATCATAAAATTAAAGATAAAACGTAATTTAATATTATCATTCCCGAGTTCTTCTATTTTTATAAAACTTTTTGATTGAATGAACTAAATCTATGTACATATATATAAGGCGATGTGTGTATATATGTTCCTTATGGATTCCAAAAAGACTGCACCTATCGTGTCGTCGATCGTATCAACATATCTTTTTTTTTTTGTTTTTTTTTTTCTTTTAATAGCATTAACGAGAGGCAAACGAACATTTGAGTCATCAGACTATAGGTGACCTTTTGAATAGAAATGTAGGTTCGTAATAGTGTATCTGATGAAGGAAGAAATCGGTTGATGCAGACAGGAGGTGCTAATGAAGGGATATTGTGGGGTAGTTGAGTGGGGCACCAGAACTGTCACCATCGGATGAAAGACAACAACGGAAACCGTTATTTCGCGCCCGTATTATGTGAGAATGTAGTATTGATCCGGTCGAGATTATGTGTTGCAGCTAAGTTTTTTTTTTGGCGTATCAAGGCACTGCATCTATGGGTATTTCCTAAAACATCGCATATGACTACATAGATCAACATATAAATACAATTTATTTAATACAAGTTATCCACTCCGGTTGTTTCGTTTACGCTGGCACTCTCATTGTGAGGGCTAGGTTTCCTAATACTACGAAATAATAATTATGCGAAAACTTTAAAAATAGTATTTATTGTAGTGTTCAATAATTCTATGAATATTATGTATGTGAAAGTTTGTACGTTCAAATGTTTGCTACTCATTTACGTCTTAATGACTAATCAGAATTATCTGATACTGTACAGATCACACATCAGAATAACATATAGCCTATAATTTATAAGGATAGTAACTCTTGCTCGCGACTTTGCTTGTGATAGTAAAATGAATTCTTTGATTTTGCTCATTCGTCATTGGTAACAATAAAGTTCAATAGAGGTTTAAGTTCAATATCGTTTTGGTATCGAAACCACGAGTAGGACCGGGATCAGGATCAAGAGCGTAAATGCGATCGTTTCGTAACAAACATATTTAAGGCATTATGAGTGTTTTCGGTGAAGAATATCGGTTTTTTCTGATATTGAATAGGAACGGAACTGATGTCGCAATAATGTTCAATAATGTCAGCAATCGATATAAATAATATAATCGATATGAAAGATACAATCGATATGAGAGATATAACCGATATAAATGAAATCGTCGTAAGTCCACGCAGTCGGAGCCACATTTGAAATAACACATGTTTTGAAAAGAAATGGAATCTAGATTAGGACCGGAATTGGAATCAAAAGCGGAGCCAAAAATAAAATCGAAATCAGAGATAATATCAGAATCATGGTTAATAGTGCGATCGATCGATTTAAATCATCGAAATAGAAAAGCATAGAAGTATACCTACATAAACAAGGTGACCAAACGAAATTGGATTCGAATTAGGCGTGGCTTGTGAATTGGCTTTACGGCTACATCGATTGTGCACCAAATTCTTGTGGGATAATACGCTTACGGACGTGTCTCCTTTATTATTCTTAAAAATGCCTTCGTGTGTGGTGAAATGGGGCATCAGTTTACGAATAAAATTGTTTTAAATAATAAAATTTAGGTTTTAAAAAAAATTTTCATTGCCATGTATTTCTCTTTCTTTCACCGACAATTTTAGCTAAGAAAAAAGAGTTACAGATATTTCACATTAAGTAAACAGTTTGTAACGGCAGTTTCTGCTATCGCCGCATAAGCCCGCACTTTGGATTTCCTTTGCAGTCGCCTCGGAACGGATTCCTTGCGGTGTGGTGGATGAAATGATGGACAGCGTTTTCAGGCGGTCAGACTTCTTTACTACCGCCTAGCTTCATATATAGCGGTCGGAGTACAACTGCGACGGTTGCATTTTTTATTATTATTTTTTTTGGTTAGATGCGCAGGAAGTGGAAATCTTCATAGACGAAAGATACTCAGCCACACGACCTATAGACAGGGTTATGTGGGATTTTTACCCACAAAAACCATTCCCATGGGGTGAATAAAATGTTAAAGCTATCATCTATGATATCCATAGTACAGCAGATTTGCCGGGCATCAAAGCAAAAACAAACAAACATGCACTCGGGTGCCATGTGCAAAGTTTGGGGACTTCGCTTCGCGAGGGTGAATGATAATGTGATTTCTAACCGAGTTTACCGACTCGGTATGGAATAACTAGTAAAATTTTACTTTGAACGGATTAAATTTTGTTATTTTTGCTCGCCTTCACTAGCGGGGCGTGTTCAGTTAATAAAAGATTTTTTCCACGGGATTCGATCGACATCAGGGCTTTGATGTCCTCGGTGCACGAGTGGTGTTGCTTGGGGGGTCCTTACGGGAACCCGCCTTTGCTTTCACGTAAGATAAATTGTCCGTGACCGCACGCGCAGATGTTCGCCGCGGTGCGGTATAAATTGTTTTGGAGTTGGAGTTTTTTGGAGGTGATGGTCTCGGTCACATCAGCCTCGTCAGTCGTGACCTTAGCAGCCGATGGCGCCTTTGACAGTTTGACATTGGAAGGCTGCGACGATATCGCAGTCTTAGAGGCCTTAGATGACTGTGACGCAGGAGCGTCCTGTGAGTTTTATTTCCAGGAGGTACACCAAGAAGTTTTGTAAGAGGTAGCTTGGAACGACGGTGTGAAGACCGGCGTCGGCGGCTGTCAGGAGTAGAGCGACAGTAGAAGCCGCATTTGATACCTTAAGTGTTTTACCCGATAGACGGATAAAACCTGGCCCATGAGTAGGATGAAGCCTCAGCTTATGAGCCTTCCGATTTTGGATTTTAGTAATGTCTTTCTTGTTGGACTCGTCGCTGAGAGTGTCAAAGTCGGATTCGAATTCAGCAATAAAGCTAAGTTTTCCCACCGCACCGCCTAGAAACGCACGAGGTAGCGATCCCTGCACGTGGCCGGGTCGCTATCTAACACAAAAACAGATTGGGAGGGCGCGACACGAAACGAGCCGGTTGGCACCGATAGGCTTCACCAGCTATCAGCAGACGCAGAATGAAGATCTATATGGCTATGTGGTTCGACGAAACAGACGTAGCCGCACCTGCACACACAAGCAAACACTTAAACACACCGACACAGTACACTTACCGAACGCTAGAACGCGACCGAACAGAACAGGAATCGGACGACAACTGCCTGGACGGATGTATTTTTTTTTGGAATTCTCCCCGTGCTAAGGGGAAGGAGGAGAAAAACCCGTAATGGGCAGTCCGTGCGCCCCGGCGCATGGGGTGTGTCCGACTCGCACAGACTAAAAACCCCCTGAAACATTAAGGTGTCTGCCGTTAGCCCGTAGGCTTTTACAGCTTAATCTGAAGCGGCCATAAGGTACAAGTGGTGCCAACGGCGCAAAAAGACGTTGAAACCCTTCCGGGTTGCCAAGACGTAATAACGTCATAGGTGATGATGGTGCCCCGGGAATAGGCATAATAACTAAATTGTTATCTCTTACATTCTGTAATAGATTAACTAACAGAAGACGCTTGTAAAAGCGAGTAGTGGAGGGGATAGCGAAAAACCGCGAAAGGCGGTTAAAAACCAAAGGTTCCGGTAGAAGGCTGTAGGCCCTTACAACACTGAATTTAAATTCAAATTTTAATTTGAAACATGACCCATAATTGTTACGTAAAGACGTAACGTAACATGACTGAATTTAATTAAATTAAATTCGTAATTGGATCGTGCACCAATAACAGAGTTTGACCGCTGATCGTTGACTTTAAGCAAGTCTATCCGCAGAGGACTGCTACTGGCCGACAAATGGGGTCACCCTCAAGTCAATGATAATCCTCTATGTAAAAGCGATCGGTATTGGAAGCGTGATCCTACGGGAGCGCACCTTAGGCACAGAAACCGGACACGGACTCGGCGTGCAGACGGGCAGTAAATTGGAGTGAACACCCGGGATGAACACAGGTAGATGACTGTCGACTCACGGTGAACACTTCACGGTTTCACGCTCATTCATACACGCGCGGAGCCCTACACTTCGAAACGCGGCTCGAAGGAACACTGCACACACAGTGACACACTAAACTGAATGGGTGGCCCAGGGGACTGGACCGAAGGCGACCGATCGTGACGGCGAAACAACCGGAACTGGACGAATGCATTAATCCTGCTGCAATTTATAGATGGTGAATCCGCCTGCACATATGAGTTGCATACATTTTAATTGAAGGGGTGTGGCCGTGCACTGTGCATTTTTCACGCAGGAGCGCTACATGCACCCAGACCTGCCTACTTTGTAACGTTAATATTTAATTTAGCCCTTTAATGTAGCCTTTTAATCAACTAACCAATAACTGCTGACAATACAACAGGTAATATTGGTAATACACATTATTATGTCTTGAAAACAGTAATTTTTTGAATTTTTTGGGTGAATAAAGTATTTGTATTTATTTAATATTTTTAATGTTGTTTTATTGAATATTTCAATATTATCTTGATACATTCACTACTACGCTTTGAATAAACCTATCCATTTATCAGCATTTTTAAGCTAGGTATTATTCTCATTTACATTTGTGTGAGTTTGTTTGGCCATAAAGTTACATCCATTTGTACGGCGTTATAATTCTATACTTTTCAATTTCGATGATACAAATGATAAAGGATTTGACGTCCACGCGGATGGAGCCGCGGGCAAAAACTAACCTATAAAGGAATTCCGTACAATGGAGCAAAAGCGATCGAACTACTTACTCTACTGTGGTTTCGCACATATTTCCTATGTATGCCACACCTATATTTAATAAATATATTTAAATTTACTAAGCGCGTTGAAATAGCAAACACAAAAGGTTTTCAGATGCTAAAGTATAATTCACTCAATTAAAAGAATAAAGCTGGAAAAATTGTAGTATTTATGTCAAGTCAAACTCCAACGACGGACTATCTTACATTTTTAAGAGGAGATTAGGCATGTAAGTGATTTTATTGGAATTTAAAATAAATGCGCCCGCTTACGTGTCGAAGAATCAAGGTGCACCGCGTTGGACGCCACTTGGGTGAGCCGATTTGGAACAAGCGGGTGTGAGTTTCATAAAGGCCGCAGATGCGAAACCACCGAAAATAGGTTATTACCGAAAAATATATAAAATATGTACAGGTGTAAATTTAATTTGTAACGCAGAACTGGAAGTTAAAATAAAACTACTTTATTTATAAAAATAATTTGTGGGCAAGAGTAGCCTTCCAGGTCACAGGCCCGTTGAGAAGGCGCGCACATTGGAAAGAGCGCTTTGGAAGTTGACACAGGTTCGGCGTCGCACGTGGTAGTTACTTGAGTACCGTTGCTTTGCTGAGATCGGTTCCTCCAAACAAAAGGGCTGATCAGAGAGAAAATGGGATGAAGTCGCATTCAAAATTTGCCGGGGAGGTGCCGCGAGCTCACCAGCGGCGACGTCCCCCATCACCTCGCTGGTGGTTTCGGAGCGTCGCTGACGAAGGTGATGCCGCGTCGTGCCTCGCTAGCGTGGGCGCCAGAAGAACCCGCCCCATTGTTTTACGAGTCAAATGACTTCTTTTATAAAATTAAGTTTGTAGGACGGGTATGCGTTCATATTTAAAACGTCTCCGAGACATGGTGTAATTTAAAATTTAGAAAAATAACATAAACAATTCCATAACGTATCTCTAACTTTAATTTTATTAGTTTAAATGGCAGCAGTCATTCAGTTTTATTCAAATTTGTGCCATAATATTCTATCGAAACGCGTGGGAAACCGCAAACCGTTTTCCATGCCCATAAAAGTTCAAAAATATTGCAGTGCAATACAATTTTATTCATGTTTTTTAGCATTAAAATTAAATCAGATGTCTGTCCTTAAAACAATTTAAATACAGCCGCGAACGTATTGTATGACACAAAAATTATAATATAAATATTACAACATTCTGAAATAAAAGTTTCGATATTAATTTCATAATTGAGAAGCGTCTATTGAAATTTTCATATCATCGTATAGTACGTTCCACTACAAAAAAATAAAAATTATCTAACGCTTCTGAGCAAAATTACTCTGTTGAGATGTGAATAATACCCACTTCAGATGTGGCAGCTCAGTGACTAAGAGCATCCGCCTTCGGACTAGAAGGTTCATAGGTTCGATGTCGGCCACGGGCGAACTGACCAATAAATTAACTTGTTTCCAAATCGAACACGCGACCGTGCCTCGCATGTCACGTCGAGCCGTTGGTCTCGCGGCGATGACGACGGTCGTCAGCCGCCCCCGAACCCTACTGCGCCGACGTGGGCTTTAAGGTTGCCCCGAAAGGAAAAGGTTACGGCGGCAGTACAGTGCAGCAATTAAGCCGGACACAAGTACATGATAATTTTTTTTTAAATTTTCATTCCGTATTTACAAAATCGAGCTGTTTTAATTATCTATTCAAGAATATATTATGAACGTAGAGCTCTCGTTTCGAATTTCCAGCCAATTATACGAAATAGAACTTTAAAATGTATCCAAACTGTATTGTAAATGTATTAAGCAATGAAAAAGGTGGCCTATTATCGGCTACGGAAGGATTCTCGCTCAAGAAAAATTGTAACAACATCAGTTGCTTTTATATAAATTCCTGAAAACAAGGATTGTCATTTTTTTGGGTTTATACACGTATGTACGCGTGTGTTTCTTATTTCACATAGACTTGTAGACGCCTCAAAAAGTTAATAACAATAATTTGTAAACCCTGCAAAAGGCAAACAAGTTTTTTTAATTAAATATTCACAGTATCTAATCATTCATTTGTTTTTAGAGTCGATGCCTACCAACGTAAATATGCTTGTTTGCGATCGATATTTAAGTAGGTAGATAAAATAAATATATTTTGTAATTATGTTAATTAAGTTACACATCAAATGTTTTATGTTGTGTTAAACTTGCCTTACACCTCGCGAGTGTACCCTTTCGAACAAAAAAAAATTTGAGTCGTCACGGGACGTCTGGCAGATGTGAAACATCGAGTTTGTACAAGTAATATGTATTAAAGACAAGATACGACAGGAACTAAATATGGCATAATGAAAAAATTAAATATGACGATTTTTTTACAGAAAATGATGACTATTATTTAATAAATATTTATTTTCATTAAATACAAAAATTCAATAATAATTTCAAGTTGCCACAACTTAATTCATTTCATTTGTGACTTCAAATACAGCACCATCGAACCGAGTGAGAAGGGAGTCGCGCAGTCACTTGCGCATGGCGACGCGTCGCCACATCACCACACACTACCTGTGGACCTTATATATCTATAGTATAGCGTAGCGACCCGTCGCCACACCGTACACATTACTATATTTTGACTATATATATACCGTTGTATAGCGTGGCGACCCGTCGCCACACAGTGCAATCTATTATAAGTAGACTGTATATATACCCTAGCATAGCGTGGCGATTCGTCGCCACGGCAAGCGTCGCCACGCCAACAATCCGGTTTACCCTGCGCCTATAAATGTTTCACATCAAAATTTTGAAGTCGATTCAGAAATGACGAAGATATTATGTAATTAATACACACAAAACACAAACAGACGAATTGAGTACTGCCTCTTTTTTTGAAGTCGGTCAAAAAGTACAACTATCTAAACAAAATAAAAGAATTTGGAAAATAACCAGGCTCTCTTAAAATAATAGGCTACTACGAAATGTATAGAATGTATAAATATTATTTAGAAAAAAAAAATACAAGAAAAAAAGGAAGTTGTATTGAAAGAAAGTTCAATACGACGGAAATGCTTTACTTAAAAAGATTTTCAAAGTTAATTTTTGAGCATAATTCTGTCCGTATTTGGAATTCGATTGTCGTCAGGAGACCTGTAAGTCGTGTTTGCCAGATTCTCTTTAAAAGAATTCTTTGTCACGCTCGTTGATTGTTCATGTGGTAAATCTACTCCATACAGAGGCAATGTTTTGGTTATGATCTTCATTTACCATGACATATTCTCATACAACTATATAACCTATATTTGAGCATTTATCGTTATATGGCGGTCCATTTGCATGTGCATAAATATCGTTAATTAGTTAGAAATCTTGAAAATGAGTATGGGTGTTGAATAAACACAAGCTGCTTCGTAAAATCTTTTGCCTCGTTAGTGTCAAGTTTTTTTAACGTTCCCTCCCATTACGGTTTTATTTCAGTTTGAGGAGTTCGGACTTTGAGCTGTCACTCGCCGCTCACAATTCTGTCGCCTATCATTATTACTTCAGGTAAAATTCTACTATCCATTGATCGTATAAAAAGGAAGTGAATTTATCGATGGTCAGAAACTTTTTCTAATAGTCACTATACAGCAGGGACAGCGGGAAATGACAATCTATTGACATCTGCCTACAACATCTGTTGTCGTGCAGCATGCAGCTCACTGCTGACCCTCGAATCTGTTCTTCCACTTCCCATTCAACAGATTGAAATTGGAAGGAATGACAGACATCGATCACTTATGGATTTTGACTTAGTCCACTAATAGTTACAATGTTATTTTTACGTACGATTCATACCGAATCAGCACATCCTCATGTAAAAGATGTCGAGAGTATTAAAACTACCCAAAGATATCGCTTAAACCACCTCACGCGACGTACAGTGATGCAATAAGTAATACGTTACCGACTAACAAAAACCCCTCAACTAACAGTCACAGTCCATCACTGATAGATCTATAGCTCAATGCTTACTTCCACATTTTTTGTTGTCCCAACTTCATAGGCATCCCTTTTTCATTTTTACCCCTACAAAAAGAGCAAGCCTCAGAGAAATGTAGGTCAGCGTCAGCAAGTACACAGAGCTCAAGGTCCATCTGCGATCGCGCATTATTATATTCATCGTCCCGTTATTCATATTTATTGTGGTTCAGTGAAATTTCATTCTGCGCTCTCTGGTCGAGATGAAAAATGCTTTGTCCCAGTTACGCAAATTCCGAGCGTGTTTGCGCACGCATCCATAGTGCCGGTTGTGATGCCTGAATAATTAAGTTACACGCGAAATATATTCAAAGTTGTAAATTATGCATCTACCATTCTATAAAAAAATATTGAAAATTAATAAAAATTCAGCCGAGTATAAACTAAAACTTCAACTGCTATTCTTGTTTCTTTAGTCCATTTAAATACGTTACTTTGATATCAAATGTTATTAGATGATGTGGATTTATGCAAATAAATACTTCTTTTTACCTTATTTTCCAGGTCAAGCTGATAAATCGACGATCATTATACAGAGTGTGAGGACCGATTCCTGTTTCATTCGCATGTTAGTGATCGTCCCTGATTTTTCTGCATTTAAGAATCAATTTATAGATTAATACAAGGAGCGGTAAGGATCAAACGTTCATTTATTGTCGACATTTTTCGTTAAAACACTAGTGATAGTCATGTAACGTTCGGTAGTTAAATTATATTTACTGGTAATATTTTATAAATAAAATATTACTATTTTATAAATAAAATATTACTACTTGTTTGCACTTTATAATAAGTGTAATTCCCAAAAAGTTAATGTGCGAGATAAGGACGAATTGCAGCTCAATAAATATTTTACTAATCATTTATATTGGCTAGCTTCTTCCACTGGCCTCTATATCTAAATAAGTATGCCCTCTTACTAAGTAACGAATACAGTTAGCCTGATACTGATTTAAAAATACTACACAACAATAAAGAAAATATTTTAGTACTGTTTAATGTGTTAATGCTAATTTTTATTAGCATTAGCATATTAAACTGTTCAAAAACTATTTTTAGTCTGGCTCCCTGCTAATGTGAGTGGGTTGTTTCTAGTGACGGATCGTATAATGATATATAATATTCTTCAAGTAGTATTAGCGTATACCAAATATAACACAAGAATATCATATATCACTTTTGCCATGTGTTTAATGCCGTACTATAAATGATGTTCACGAACCTCGCAGACCGCTGTGTAACTGCAGTCTGTCTCATTGCCAGCCATTCAAGAAGTATTGCCACCCCATTCACACCGATTGTAGACTTTTCCGGTGTCGTATGGCTTTCCTAAAATCTATTAAGAGCATTGGTATTTTTATTTAAGATGTCTGTTTAAAATTTCCATGAAATTAAGATGTTAATTTAAGATTTTGGTAAAATAGCTATCTATCAAAGTTACAAAATTTTAATGAGAGCTGCGTATTGGGAAAAAATCTCTAATATATTTCAACAATGCTTTAAAACAATATGTTAATAATTTCGTACCTGACACTATCGCCACGCGTTAACTGCAAATTTCTTTTTACTTTAATATATATATATATGTAATATTTCTAATGAAACTAAGTCAAACTTCTATTCGTGTTCTCTAATACTTTACGTTTACAAGGCTTAGCCCGTGGTTTATCCTGCCTAAACATAGAACAAATTCATTCATTTCTGTAACATTTTCAGTTTGATTCCAGTTTTATGTCATATCTTAGTTTCTCTTTCGATTTAGATGCTAATTAAATTTTAAAGCGTCAATTCCGCTTTTGCTATGATTACCTAGTTGGTTCAATTTCAAAATATTTCATTTTCGATTTTGATCAAATAAAATATCTAGCTTACTTATTTTAATAAAATTAGAGCGGATAAGGAAATTTTGAAAAACCTGCAAATGAAATAAATTGCCAGAAAAGCGAACGAATGATTAAACATAAATTAAAGAGATACATTTGAAAAAATTCTTACCGTTCGAATAATATGTTTCTCGATAGATACAAGAAAAGGCGATGTTGATGAAATAATTGTTTATTTAAGGTATGACTCAGTATAATGAAAGGGAAATACACCGAAGAAAATTTTTTCTTTATAAAAAATAGTAAATATTTATTTTTAAAAGAAAAAAGCTCAAAACTATCCACAGTTTTACTCATTACTATTACGATAATTTCATAGTGCAAATTGAGAATATAAATATATATTTATTACAAACCAACATCTTAATCACTTAATTGAGTTAAATGACTAGCTGAATCAGACACTACACGCGTGTAACCGTACAACATTATGAGCAGAAATAGCATACGTCTTTGCGCTCCAGTTGCAACAACTTCTGAACGTATTCACTCAAAATAAGTAGTTTTTTTTTTTGTACTAACTTCAAGATGTCTTACACGAGCGCGTCCCGCACTAAAAATGCACTCTGACCTCTTTTTTCTGACGAGTCAAAAGAAGTTCCTATGCTATTATAAACGTGTGAGGTCGTGAACGATACACGGAGCAGACCACTCGTACGTTTTAGCTACGTACGCACGTCGCCTTATTTGATAGACAATTGTCGTATAAGACGTCTGAGAATATGGGTTAATGTTATCGTTAGACCTCTTTCCGTCAATGCTATCGTTGCCACATAGATGTGTCGAATCACGCAATAAAATTATCTACGTTCGATTTCTGATGACAGTAAATTATTATTAAATGTGTATTTTAGGGTTCCATATCTCAAAAGGAAAAATAAAACTCTTGATCACTGCTGTCCATCCGTACGTCCGTCTGTCTGTCAAGACCCTTTATCTTGGGAACGCTTGAGATATCCAGTTGAAATTAAAAACATATACTTAAGTCCACAGTCACTTAAGGTTGTGAAAATATGAAACTTCAAAGTTAATTAAAAAAAATACGGCAGCTTACGCCGAAAAAAAAGTATATTTTGACAATCTAAAAGGAATGAAAATTTATAAGGTATTTTTCGTTGATCTAGAACTTTGAAATTTTGCAAGTAATACCGTCTACGTATGAGAAAAAGTATAAGAAAAATCTGACAATCATACATTTGTAATCAAATCATAAAAATAGCTTTGATTAGATTACCTAATTATTTTAGGTATGAACTGTCAGTATAACCACAATTTCCTATAAGTGTGTAATTATAGATTTTGGAAACTGAATTTCTAAAAAAACTCGGGAACAACTGCTGGACTCCATTCCTGAACTATTTATAATATGTACCTGCAAATTTGTACGGATTCCTTGGTGGGTGAGATCTACTCGCACTTGTCCCGTTTTTTCTCTCGCGACAAATGAACTCGCGACACGCGTACAAATGCGCAAACAGTCGCAAACTAAAATCCAGGTACTGATTGAAAGTCATTTCAAAAATTCACGTAGCTGTGAACATAATTTGTTGATTGCTTTTGAAGATAATCATGATGGAAACAGAAATCAAATCCAATAATAGATCAGTAAGAAAAATACAATCAATTTTGAATTTCCGTGAAATAACAATTCTCAATATTAAATTCAAAATATCACTTATAATCGGATCTAAATAAGAAACTCGATAGATTTTTACGTAAAATAAACAGGAGATTAAAGGTTTAGGCAATTAGAATTCTTAAAAGGTGTCTTGGAATCACAATGAAAACTGTCCGTCATATCGAATTCGGACGCAGGCGTCGGTTTGTGTTACACTAAAAGTGCTTTGAAAAATAATACAGAGGAGAATTCACCGAGACCGTTCATTGAACACAATTGAATTTAAAACTTCACTAATTAGATCACGTACCCTAACTGAGTTGATTTTTGTCTTGTCGCTTAAAAGGTATATCGTTGACCTCTTGGATGAAAACTACTTTAGTGAGCGATAGAAGGTTCATTAATTCAATGAAATAATTATAGAGCCAATTTTTAGCTCTTAACTTTCTTAAGACGAGGAAATCAAAATACAAAAATATAACAGTTTAGTAATATGTTCATTTAATAATAATTACGAGTACAACAATTTAATTACAATATAATGTTATATAAAAGCTGTCCATATTTATTATTTACTAATGCGGATAAACGCATTATATTTTTATGTGGCAATCTACATACACTTCTGCACAAATATTTTGCATCGCTTATACCCTGAGTAAACATTGTACCATTACATAAGTTTACCAGACTGTGTATACGAAGACAACAAATCAATATTTACAATACACGCGAATGTATTAAATTGTAACTTTCTTTTTTTATCTGTCATGCGTTCAAATATAATATAATATCACGCTTATCCCTAAAGGTGTAGGTAGAGAGAAAAGATCTCCAGTCACTGTGACAACTATATATCCATTTTTATTGTGGTTGACCAATCGTATCGTTTATACGTTCGTCCATTTTAGATGCTTAAAATTTGTTAATTATTTAGGATGTCAAAAAGTCTATGACAATTTTAACGTAAATTACATTATATAACCTGCGAAATAAAGATATTTTGAATTTGAATTTTGAATTATCTAAAGGATGCTATACTATTGCTAGTCTACGCCATCCTTCTGTCTGTCTATCCCTTTATTTGTTCTAATTTTAAAGGACCGTATTTTATTAACCATAGTAAGTGACCAGTTGAAATTTTCACAAAGTATGTACTACTATAACGTATGTTTAAGAAAAAAGAAACAAAAAAATAAATTTTTAAAGAGATCTCCATACGATATCGTACTTTTTTAGTATTACCTGAAAACGTCAACTTAGTGGTTAAAACTGTATACAAAATTAAAAATCAGTTAGTCAAAGCCAACCAACGGACGAAGGTAAAGAATTATTTCTTCTTTATAAAGACGTCACAATAAAATGTAAATATATTGTTTCATGACTTTGCAGATTCTACGCGATCGCTTGCTCGATCTTGAATTGCACACATCCTGCAAAATCGTAATAAATTACTAACAAATTACACGACCATCCCCAAAAGCACAACATCGCGTTTTGCGGCGGCGACAGTTGCCCGCGCCGCCCGCCGGTCGGCGCGCCAGCAATTAACGTATCCTGTTCCAAGCGAATTGCGGCCGACGACAGAGTGTAATTCGCAAATCATTAAGCTCCGGCGTACAATTTATTTAAGTAGGTTCGTTATTATCGCTCCGGGTGTCGTGTTTTCGTAGTCGATAATTAGATTTTCGCAGAAACCATCGGCGCCCGCCCTCGATCTAGTGAATTGCAAATGTCTTGTGTGTACCCATTTCATCTTTCCTCAAAAATGAAAGGACAGTTTATTAGGAATGCTATAGCCGATCATTCGTATTGATCTACGCTAATTTGTAGGAAATTATTAGTTTTTTTGACGTGATAACGTCTTATAAATCGATGAACGCCGGCTGCAGGCACGAAAAAGCATGATTCATTGTCGCGTTCCGCCTGAGCCGAGCGTGCGAGCGAGAGCGCGGAACAACAGAGAGGCACGATCGGCCTAAGCTTGCGACGCATCTATCTCTTTACTGTGTAATTTAGGTGAGTAGAAAAATATTTGAGTTAACGAGTGCAAATAAATGTTAATTTATCGAAAACATTGTCATTTTCAATTAACTCCTTCTTTGTATTATACAGAATAATGATAATTCAGTGATAACAATTCAATTCAAAAAGAATGCAATTTTCATCAATGTTTTCTTATGAGATTATCACGTAAAATTATCGCCCGTAAACCGACTTTACAGACAACCAACTTTATTTTGTTTTTAAAACAATTTATTTCACTTCTAACTGTTCTAGCTATTTTAAAAATTCTAAAGTGTGTGTGGCATAATTTTTATAAAGAACCAGAAATATGAGTCTCAGGTTCTAGTAAACTGGGGCAAGAAGTCAAAAATGCCTCTAAAAAATAAACCTGAATATTAATTTGTCGTACAGAGAAAAGTCTAATAGAAAAACTCATTTTTGATATTTAATCTATACTCCTATATAAATCTATAAATTTTATCTGTACAGACATTTTTTTTGTCAAATATTGAGACAAATACTCACAGACTCCAATAGGCATGATGACAGTAAACAAGAATCACTAAAATAATGTATTTATCTACTGTAATACACTTTATATATTTTGAAATAAATATTAATTTTCATTTATAAGGTGAGATTATTAATTTACTTAAAAATATAAAATTACAATATACAGACCTCCGCCAAGCTCAGTCGAACACCAATCAAGTGAAATTATGTGACGCCTATGTACAAACTGTCGCAATCACATGAATTCCGTACGAAACTCAACGATCGCTACACTTAGTGATTGTTATAATATTTATTTTCAGATAAATAGAAATAAGCAACATCGATCTGTTGCTTAGTTTTGAATTCTCAATAACAAATTAAGTCATAGAAGAAAGATTTACTAATGCAAACAGCTCTAATTTGACTTGAGATAATTCCTTAATGCTGCTAGAGTTTGTAGCATTGAAGAAAGACTTCTATTGAGCAGAATTTAGAAATTTCAAACTACAATGTAAGTAAAATATTAATAATCTTTAAAACCAATCATTTAAAAATTGAAATCTATTTAAAAAAGCACCGCTCGTATTTTTAGTGTTAGAGGTTATGTAATTTAAATAATGTTTTGGAAGTGAAACTTCCTTAGAATCGTTGTGATTACAAATCGGATGCAACGGAAAAACGACAGGTAAGAGACACATGTAGGATGAAGCCGGTAAATAATGAGACAGAAATATACATACTATTTCCTCTTTGTGTCATGCTTCGTAGCATCCCCACTCCCGTCTTCTAAGCATAGTTGCCTGTAATTAGTGAGGCCAGAGCGGGAGAGCAAATGTCGGTGTGAATGTATATTGCATACTGTTTAATACTTGCTTATATTTGAGCATTTAACGTGTACGTAAAGCACGTGAGCTAATACTTCTGAAAAGTACGTGAGCTAATACTACTGTACATTGTATGCGGCTGCGTATTCTTCCTTTTTAGTAAGGAGTCAGCGTGGTGTGTTATTATTTAACAGTGTTTGTGAGTATTTTTATATCTTGTTGTACTAAATAATAAACTTTGTAAGATGCCGAAAACTAATGCCGAAATGTGTCGTCAATATCGACGCAAAAAAAATTATAATAAAATTAAATTTAAATAACATATGTTAAATGAAATATAAAGTATTTTAAAAATTAATCAAAATACTTTCATTTTAAACAAATAAACTTTGTAATTATCCTACCCTTGTTATATGTATTCATTTGATCTCGACAGTAAGAAGTTTCAGGGATGACCTGAAAGGTCAACCATTTTACTTTTATTTATTATATAGCATATACTTACCTATAGATTTCGGTAATTATTTAGAAGTGGGGCACCAACTATTTTTGGCCATAAATCTGATCTAATGAAGATATCGACTTGGTTTTTGCGCTATTGCATTCGCCTTGTCGGCGGATTTAAGATTATCATGTGATAATAATAAAACACATACAAAAGACACACACCATATAAAATATACGATATAAAGTAAGAACTTACGTCAAAATGATCTTCACAGGAATAAATAGGAGGATTTAGATATATGACCTTTAGATCTCGCCATGCAAGAATAAGCCACTTATATCTTATTCTTTTGTTGTGTGGCATGTAAACGAACAATTTATTAAAGGTTTTTAATAAAGTATTAACGCAGTGAGGAACCGGAAACCACTTATACACTTACGAATTCGTGTCTGAATAAAATATATCTGATTTTTTGCTTAAACTCCCTAGTGTTTACAATACAAATACATAGGCGTGACGTCACAAGCAGACATTATGACTCCAGGCACCGTTTTGGCGCCAATTTATAAACATATAATTAAAATAGCATTGATTTCTAAAAGACCTTTGTTTATTACAAAAATAATATATTTTTTTTGGACACAGTAGGCTCTTAAGAGTACTATAAAACTGTTTTTCAAAATCACTCATCATGCCTACTTTATGATTTTTAGACTTTTTGTCTGTCTTTTATAACTTAGTAAAGTGTGTGTCTCTCTGTGTGTTGTTTTATAACTTACGAACATTTTTACTGATCTTGATGAAAGTTTGTATACATCAATTAATAATTTTTTTTTTTTTTGGTAACCATAAAAAGAGTTAATGATTATTTTTGATTTTATTTAGTAGCCATATTCATTTGTTTTTATATAGGTACGTGTGTTGGATAATAGCAGGTGTGGAGATATTTTTTATTTGTGACGGAGTGTGTGAATGTGTGTGAGTACGGTGATGTGGGAGTGTAGGGCTGTAGGGATGTTTGGATATGGGAGTGTGGGGGTGTGTAAGCGAAACCACAAGCATTCTTCCATCAAACGCATAATTTGAAAGAAATAATCTTTTCTCGAATGACAATGAAGACATGTTTGTTGTGGCCTTATTTATGAAATTGGAGTAACAAACAATTATATCTTCTCTATTGTTGCTGAAACAATTATAATAAATATGAATTACGGATATAATATTTTGCATCAAATTGAACAAAAAACTTTAGCATTGTAGCTCGCAAAATATATAAGGTAATTCAACCAAAAAATTAAATTCGCTATGGCAGAGGTTAAAAATTTATAGATTTCATCAAAACATCATTGAAACTATCATTTAGTGAAGACAAAACCGTCCCTATGAAATTAATGTGACTAGGCATTAGTCTTTCTAAAGTTATCTCGGATAATTATTCAACTTTTATGTTCTATTTATGCATAATTTCCAATTTCCAATAATAAATAACGTGCTTCATTCTGAAAATATTGATAATTATACTGAATTTTCACACATAATTTATCCAAAATGTACTGCATTTCCCAATGATCCTCCCATTTCAGCCACAACAAGCGATATTAATAAAAGTTATCTTTAACTATTGTTTAAACATTGTTTCAGTATTTATATAGAACTTAATTTCGTTATATACTGACCTATAATTTTTTTTGCATGCATTTTGACACTTCATGTGTTTTAGTACAATTTATAGCAATATAGATAATATAAAAAATATCAGTACAATTTCAATGTACGTTGAATACCACAAAAACATTTCGACGCACAGATGACCGGAAAGACATTTGAAGTATCTATAATTAAAATGTTCAAGGAAAAGTAATTATTTTACTTATTATTCAATAGACTTTGTCTGTTGAACTTTCCACATTAGCGTTTACAAAAAAAAATATTTATGAGACTATTTTTAATTATGGAAAACACTATATTGCCATTATTGATAATAGACTGTTTTTTTTATTTATATCTCAATTTCCCTTCATGTGCATTTCTTTTCTTGATTTCCTTTCGGCATATTCTATAATAGCGTACCATCCGTTACATTGGCGAATGTATCCAAAGACATTTTCTATGAAAAACACGCATATATCAAACCTCCGATTTGTAACGTTTCAACTCGCGCAAATGTATCATTGACGCTCTTGTCCCGCACTAGATGAGTCTAGTATTTGTCCCTCAAATGTAATACACATTTGAGGGACAAATCCAAAAAAGCGTTTCCATTTCCCCAGAGCTTCCTTCGGCAATCATTTTATTGTTCTTTGGAGAAGGCAACGTATCTTAAATTCATCACGATATAACAGCATATTCTAGCAGAAAATTCATCGAGCAACATCTTATCGTATTTAGATCATTGCAATACAATATGTGCGATTGAAGTCACTGGTCTAAATACCCCTGAAATTCAATTTTCAGCCAGTTGTTTTGCCGTCGGTCAGTGATAATTCGAAATACTCTCCGGTAGAGTCTTTAAGAGTTTCCGATAATAATACGGACGAGCGCTTTGCGATTCCCGCGGGCAACAGCCCTCTTGTTCCGGGATGATATATCGTAAACATGTATAAAGCGATGGCCGCGCGCTCCCCGCGAGCAAACACTATTTCTTAGGAGCGTTCAACATGTACCCGATTCCATTTTCTTCTGTTATCCGAGAAGTTTGCGTCAAAAATCGATTGCCGTGTATTCAGTTAAGCCATTTCCATATCAGATTTGCGTTCAAATCTAATAATTTTGCTTTCACATTCCTTTGTGTGGAAAATCACATGTAGGGAGGTAAAAGTGTTACAATATTCCAGCCTCATTTTTTCTACGTCCTTTCCACGTGCGATAAATCCGATTCTATACACCGTCATGAGTGAAAAATGTATGACAAAATGACGACCTGATAATGATAATTAGTAGTTTTGTTAATTTATAATGTTACAATCATCATCAGAAACGCGTATTATTATAAATATGTAATAAAAATGAATTGAATATAATATATATATATATATTAAGAAATAAGAAAATTTGAAAAACCCTCACCATCCCGAGCGAGTACTGTCGTTTTGTCGTTAGAGTTAAGTCTGACCGGATATTTTTCTTTGGATCAGGTTTCACAAAGTTGTGATGGGATAAAAAGGGAGTGTCAGACCACACCAATGAGTCTTCGTGCACCCCATGACTCTCAATTTTTTGGCGGAAAAAAACAGTAGAGACTTTTATATTTCCAGGTATCGATAAATCTGTGATGAGTTCCGGCTGTAGAGTAATTCCAAATTTCGGCACGTCCACGCACAATTAACGCAATTTCTTGTACTGGAATGTATGTAATAACGTATATCTACAATAATGAAATTAAAAATATATAACATATTATGTAAAAACAGATGTGAAATTAATTAAATAAAAAGGCATTCATTCCAAACTTTTTTTTTATTTTATATATTTTAACAGGGATGTGCTACTCACCAAAAAGTAGAGCGAATAAAGAAAGTAATTCACGCAAGCCCAAAGGTGCTTTGCTGGCTTTTGGGAAAGATTAGATTATTCTTAGAAAGAAAGAAAGAGGAATATGCTCGGGGAGTTGGCCACCGGAACTTTCACTCACTGAACTAAATGTAACAGCGAAAGCTGCAGTTTACGTCTGTATTCTTCGAGAGTGTGATATTTCACTGGTTGTGACGACCCATTTGCAATCAATGAAACAATCAAATTTATCACAGCATATAGCTCTACTGAATATAAGTTCATTGCAATAAATAAACTTTTTAGTATCAGTAATTCTCCCCTATTTTATTTTAACATCAAAAAATTGGTTATATGCGAAAACATTTATAGTAAACAAAAATTGAACATAAAGTCTTAATTTTTTATTGACTATTTCAATAAACTCTGATATGAAACTTATGAGTTTCGCCAATGGGCGCGCAATAAATGGACGAACGATCAAACGAACATCGAAACACTCTCTGATAAGGCCACGATACCTGACAACGCCCATTAATATAAAACGACATTGGTCGGAACACGCGCCGAACGAATTTCCCAGCGGGTCGCGGACATTAATGAATAACTTCCTATATTTCAGGCTTCGTGATTGACTATTTTCATTTCAGAGAGAAAGGGGTTAATGTGCTGTTGTGACAATGAATTGACTCGATTGTAAAATGAATATGGTTAATTCTGCTCTGGTAATAAATTTTCATGCAATGAATACATTCATATAAAAAATAAAATATTTCTGCGAGAAAAATACTAAAATGTGAAATCACATACATAATGGCCACACTTCACCTATCACAATAGGTGCCATAAATCAAACAGCACAACCGGACTTTGTTAGTATTGCGTCATGTTTATTTGATGCTACTGCAAGGGCATACCCTAACCTTATTTCGTTTCGGATCAAGTGTTTTCTACCTTATAACCCATCTCGCTCACACAGTTCAAGTCAGAGGCCGATCATGATCATCACCAATGCAATGAGTGCCTTCAGGGCAGAGAGATTATGAACATGAATGACAAAATTT
Source organism: Eumeta japonica (assembly GCA_005406025.1). Classification (NCBI taxonomy): domain Eukaryota; kingdom Metazoa; phylum Arthropoda; class Insecta; order Lepidoptera; family Psychidae; genus Eumeta; species Eumeta japonica. Next base: position 24,301 of record BGZK01000803.1, on the reverse strand, counting down.
TCCACCGCTCTGTTTCTCGGTACTGATGATATGCTTCCTTTAGTGTAGGGGACGAGTTAACAGTCAGTTCCTAGGTTCAAAGTCTTTAAAGCGATAATGTTACTTAAGTAACGTGCCAATTACCTAGCTTAGGTACCTATCTACTTGTTTGAAAAATTACTATTATTTTATATAGTATTATAATAAATTGTTACGTAGTTGAAACTAACTTTCACCGTTGGCTTCATTATGTTCATTAAGTGTCTGGTTGCTCAACGGTGGCCATGACTTGTTGTTATTATTAGAAGTTTAAGTACTTAAATCAATGACGAACTGATGCAAAATTTAATTGCTACTAGTTGGGTTTTTCATGAATTTTCCTCTCAGATGAAGTATTCTACAACTACAAAAAAAAACATTTTTTTAATAGCTTTATCGAGGGGCAAACAAACATGTGAGCTACCAGAATATGAATAAGCACCGCTACCCATGGATATCTGCGATGGAGTGGAATGAGCCACCGGAACTCTCTCTCAGAAAACGAAACGAAAGGAAATGAAACCCAACAACGGAAACTGTTACTTTAGAACATATTCCAATAATTTGTGCGCGGGATTACTGTAATTTTTAATCCCCCTCTCCCTTTTCAGCAAAAAAAAAGCAAAGCTATCATTTCCACTCTTACGTTTACGTAAACATTGTATTTTTTCCTTTTTGTTATTTATGAGCAGCAGTCATCAAGTCTAGAAACAAAAAAAGATTAAAAAGGGATTTATAATATAAAGGGATTTAAAGCATATTTAATATTTATAAATGTAAAACAGCAAGCTACTGCTATTTTAACATCTAAACGCGGCTCAAAGTGTACATAAAATTTTTGTCTACATTTTAATATACCACTTTACACTGCCGAAGAAAAATAAGGGAGAAACATTATTTATCATATGACGCTCCGAAATCGAAAGGTCATAAGAAACAAATTCATTTTTGAACACAAATAGTATAAAAACTATCATTTTGTTACTGAAACACGTAAGACATACTTTTTACAATTTGCAGGTGCTGTTCTAAAACAATACGTCGGTGGAACGCTTAACATTGTTTTAATTCTTTATTGTTCTTTTATCGCAGTATAAGTTATATCAATTTACTTGGAGTTGTTTAATTTATTTTGCAATTGTCTTTTACATGTAATTTTAAGGTTCTATAAAAGACAACATAAATAACAAAGGCGACTCTATTAGTATAACAACAGAGCTTCTATTCGTATAGGCGAACGAATATTCTGACAACACAAATTTTCTAACAGAAAATACAAGACCGGTTGTTTAGGTATATTTCTGTTACGTCGGTTTATATTTTAGCTTTTGATGGTGCTTTTAATTAAAAAGATATGAAATACTATATGAAATCCTGAATATAATATACGATTAAGCACTTATCATAAATAAACTACGTTGTGCTTATTGAAAATAATTTGTAATATAAATGTATAAAATGATAACATTTTTTTTCAAAGCTTTTAAAATGTTATTTAAGCATTTATGACAGAAAATTTTAACATCATAACGGAAAGGCTGAGAAAACTACACTAAAAGCAATGAGTGCTAAGCTCCGTTTTAGCGCTCGTTTACGCGAGTCGTTTTTAAGCGCATCACTGTACACCTTTTCTTTTTTATACATGGATGTTAAACAGCCATTAACTAGTTATATGCCAAATTCAATGAACCGAACTCACGAAACCGAACAATTTTAGATATATGAACAGCACGTGGTAATTCTACTTTTATTCTTTATAATTTAACCATAAACCACCGCATGAGAGCGAGTAAGCAATCAGGTGAATCTCTTACCTTACTTTTTGTTTTCAAGCATAGACGAGTAGAGTTGTCATTTATTAAAATCAATACTTACTAAATTTTGCACAAAAATCAGGTAACTAAAATAAAAAAAAAACATTGCTGACGCCATCACATGCCGACTCCTCCGTCCCCATGTCACCAAAAATGATCAAAACAAAGACCCCCTTACCCACTATGGTGCTTGTGCAATACTTGGATGGCCCCTTACGCCTGTGTTTTGGGCGAGTGTGGTATTGCACCAGTCCAATCGACCCTTTTACATTCTGCAACTAAGTTGACCATGGCATGGCTCTACCACAAATAGAATTTATATTTAATAGAAAATAGAACACAATAGAATGGAAGTTGAACACAATAGCATTCTTATACACAGTATTGTTTCAAAGTTCCAAGTTATATTGTAGGTATATACTACAGACTTCTGTGGAACATTAGCAGGTGCGCTATACGTTCCAGGAATATCAATGTTGAACGACAGGTTATTATTCCCGAAATCAATATCGAGTATGAAAAGTGTTATCGGTTACTATACACGAAACATAATATTTCGGAGGCGGTCTGTTAGAAAAGCGGATAACACAGAATTATATATTTTGTATAATACACATTTCATATAATATCTTAATTAAGAAAACACATAAACTGTATATGAATTTACCTTTTTATATGCATTCACTGTTATATTTGAAACGTTATATGAGCTAAAAACAGAAATCACACACATTATACAACGTGTTCATGGCGTTTTTTGTTACCTTCAGCAAAGGACTGAAATGAATAATCAAACGACATATCTATATCCAGAAATGCTTATTTTCTTGAAATTGTTGTATATTTGTAAAAACGAAATGTTTAAATTTTGTTTGTGTGTCTAATACTTTATAATTTTATGTTTGACGCGACTAGCGATGTAACGACGATACCTCGTCAATATTTGTGTAAAGGGCCTGGCACACTAGACATATCACTTACTGTAATTAGAAAATTAAAATATGTCAGAATTCACTTTTAGACCTTTTTTTTACAAGTTTTTCGTTTAGCAAATCTTTTACAATTTGTGGTAGTTATCATCAGTTGAATTAATTGTTAAAATTAATGGAAAACGTTATGAGCACATTGTACGTACAAAAAAAAAAATAATACACTCTAGTTTATATAAAACATTACAAAATAACATTTTTACACAATAGACACAAGTATCATATGAAATTAATACCGAATTATCATAATAAAGTAATATTATAAGTTAAAAACCGGCCAAGAGCACGTCGGACCGTGCTCACTGTAGGGTTCCGACGCCGCTACTACAAACAAATGCATTACAGATGAAAAAAGTACATTGTTACACTTTATCCATGTTTACCGCACATAATAATTATAAGCACTTTAGTCGCCTATAACTAGAGAAACAAGTAGGTATTTTGGCTGTTACTCTTACACCAGTGTAAATTAAAGTGCACCAGTAAAAAAGCGTATGTTCATAGCGTTCTTTTGTTGAGAAGCGCAGTTTTTCGGGAATAACTCAAAAATGGTATATGCAATCATGTATAAAGTAATTTTAGTTGAAAATATTTATTATGAGTTAGCATTTTATTTTTTTTCATATTTTTTGGGCATTCGATTTAGAAAATAAAGGGGGGGAAAAAATTTCTGCAAATTTTGAAGTATTTTTTTTCGAAAATATTCGATTAGTCAAGGAAATTGCTTAGAAACCTTAAAATGTTTTTAAAAGAACTGTCGATACGTGTTGCACACGTTTATATTTGCTGAAAAAAGTATTTTTAAGCATCTGTTATATGGATGGAGTGCCCTCTTAGAAATATTTATTTTTGTTGTTTAATTACGAAAATAAGTAGCGGCTTATACAAAATACTTATACTCAGAATTTCATCAATATTGTAATTTTTAATAAAATGTCTGTGACATATGGACAGACGGACGGACGTATATGACGAAACTATAAGGGTTCCGTTGTTTCCATTTTGTCTCGGGTCCCCAAAAATTAAAGAGAGAGTAGATACTTAAAAACTCGATATTTAAAAACACAAACTTATTTTTAAATCAAAAATATTAAATAAAATTATTGCGCATTATTCTATGCATCGGTCTATAAATTTAACATACTACGGCACAAGATTCACTTTAACCGAGCTTTACTACAGTTCGTAAGCCCCTTGTGTATTGCTCAAGCTACGGGCAATTGAACGACTAAGCTAACCGCCAGGTGTTTTCAAGACGCCCTGAGAGATTTGCCTATCTTAATGGCTATGAAGAGCTAGCCGGCGACACTTTAAATCACTACTTAACCTGTCTTCCCGTTTATGTCGGTACTCGAAATAAATTTCACTTTACAAATTGAAGCCATAACTTATCCGAATACGAACGTCTGCATGTATTGATTAACGTTGATAAACCCTACAGGATCATTACCCTCACACAGTTACGAATCATGACTTTTTGTCTATTAGAGTTTTGTATTCCTTTTTACAGTTTATTTATTTACGTATTACGCACTTAAAGCGTAATTAGCTGTACGGTGCTTAAAAAAAAACAAGAAACCTGGTTACACAAATCAAATTGGGCAGAGCAGCGTTTAAGGAGGTACGCCAGGTACACATGTCTATACAATAAACCACAAAACAAAAAATTTCAGATCCGAATCTTCACTATAATAGCGATTGTCCCCGAAAATTAAGTACTGGATAGAGCCAATTGGTTTACAAGCTGAAAGTCAGTGAACTGGCTAGGAAAAAATGTTCCTTGAAGAATTTTTATTGTACAAGTTCTACAGAGCGGAAATTATATAATCATGAATGTATCAAAAAGCAAAATGGTGGCGGACTGGTCATTTGCTATTACAGTATGACGCTTATGCAAACGTTAGACAGCTATCGAATTATATTAAATTATATCGAATTATATTAAATTATATCGAATTATATTAAATTATAAAATCATATGTTTTGAGATAGATTCTAAAACGAAATTCAGGTACTTTATGAAAATCAATTTAAATGAACAATTTTGGTGAGCAACCAAATTTTCACTGAAGTATTTTTGCATATCAAAATTTTCAAAAAAAAATATAAGTAAATGAAGATTATTTTTAATCCAATATATCTGAAAAGTGCTCGTAAATATAACTATTTAAATACACATTAATGAAGACGTTACAAACGTCAAAAATAAATCCTTACATGAGTGATAAAACGACACAGACATTTCCATTTGTACATGCGCTAAAAGTGTCACTTGTACACTTTTCCCAACGAACGCCACCCGGAGTATTCTATCTTTAATATCGGGGACACAAAGCAAACAAGCGGCAGATTCAAGCAAAGTAGATGTGGCGAGCAAACATATCCTTTGTATAGAATATCGATTTTGTATACGTTTTATTCCGGTTTTTATTACTGTGCAAAGACGGGGGGCGTGTTATTAGACTCGAGTGCGCCCGGGTTTTTTCGCCCTATCCCCGTAATATAAAATAGTGGTGACGCGCTAACGTCGATAGGGGCACGTGAGTGCGGAAGCCGGGTTATTTGTTTGCTTCTTGTGGCAATTTCACGCTTCAGTTGAATGTCGAATCGTAATAATACTTTATCCTGATAAAATTTTTCTCATGGAAAAATTAATTTAATTGTTTTTGATTATTTCATTTGTATCAGAAACAAAAGTGGGATTGGAAACCAACCGAGAGCGGGACCGGTATTAGAGTTGAGATCAAAATCGGTATCAGGTTCCAGATTGAAGGTTTCTGATTATACTAGAATAACGAAAGCGAATTGGATCAAATAAAGAATTGTACGTTCACTTTGGCGTAACAAGTCGTCTGCAACATTGTTTTATTTATCGGTTAGAGAAAAGTTAATTTTGTTAATTTTTTTTCTTTTCGTCAATTGCATTTTATATTATTGCTATCGTTTGCATGCCCACTGTTTTTCCGGTTCGCATGACTCCTTACGTACAAAGTGGCTAAACTGTATGATAGGTTAGACATCATGAATCCAAACTAAGAGTTTCAATCCGAACTAGCGTTGAAAAGAGAGCCTGGAACAATAAATTTATTTAAAAACTGACATTTTGGCAAATGCCAATTTATAAGGAGATCGTCGAAGAGGCTCTATATCTGACAATATGAGAAGTGCTGCTTTTAAGGTCGCTAATTAGTTTAAAAAAAAAACAAAATGGTAATAAATGCCATATAAAAATAAATGTGTAATTTGCCCTTACCAAAGTTAAACATGATAATCATCTTCTGTGATTAAATTATAAACTGTACAGTACTTAGTACACACTAATCCTATACAGGTGGCCTAAGTGCCAGCTATTAAATTATATACCCGAAATATGTGAGTACACAAATCACAGCAGCCTCTACGTGAGGAGCACAAAGTCACATACAAATAATGAAACAGCTTGCCTAGCTTACTTCAAGCACTTCCACAGCATTACAATTGATGTGCAAAACTATGTTGATTTTGATTCATCGTTTTGCTTCAAAATTTAATCACCCTTCTTCTGCTTTTTTAAAAGGATACCTAAAGAGAAAAGTATCCGTTTTGTAATAATGTACAAATTAGTAACCATAGCAAACAATACAAAAGTAGTACAATATACAATTGTCAATACAGATTGTTAATTTTGTTAAAATAGAAAAGGCATAGGTTATGCTTGTACAAGAACTATTAAAACTTAGTACACAACGTTATCCTACATAACTATGTACCTTGGAAAACAAACAATACAATATAAACTAATAAGTTCTTAAATTAATGTAATATGGTTGTGTTTTGAGCAACAAAACCTGTGATAGAGCCATACTATGACCAAGTTGACTGCAGCACAAAAATGGGTCTGTGAAATACTACACTCTCACCGAATATTGACGTGAGTAGCAGTTTCCGCTGTTGTGTTTTCTTCAGTGAGTGAGGGCTCCGGTGACTGATTCCCCCTCACCCCTTCCATCAACCCGATTCCCTAGATATCTTATTGCCTCCCAACAATAGGCCGGCAACGTACTGGTGGCTCCTTTAGGATTAAGAGTGTCCATGGGCAGCGGTGACTATCTATGTGATGGTTTGCTTGCTCGTTTATCCTTCGACAATATGATAAAGAAAACACTACAACAATTAATACTTGCGATTACGGATTCTATGAATTTGTTATTGAGATCTTTATAATTATACGAAAATTGTTTATTTCTTATTTCATTTAAATTATTATATTCGTATACGTCGAACTAAGCTGATAGAAAAGAAGACTTTTTTCGAAATTGATCAATATCTAGTGATTTTGTAGCAGTTTTTCATTTAACCTGTCGTAGGAAAAATGGTCTTCCAGTATGATTGAAGTTATTTCGCGTTATTCGAATCTCGTGGAAGAAAGACTAAAAGCATTCATATATTGTATTGCTTTGGACAATCGGGCGGCTGTACATAAACGCTCGAGTGGTAAAGAGTGCTTTGATTCTAGCATGATAATATGCCAACTTCCGACATGTTGATTTTCATATCACACTCAATGCATATTATAGATGAAAACATATTCAATAATGCATAATTTTTTAAAACTTAATTAGTGAATTAGGCCATATAAGTTAAAAAGCGACTTCAGATAAATATTATACAGTATATGTATGCATATTACACGAATAGCTGTGAGCTTCATAACTAGGCGGATAAGAAAACTTGAAATACGCATATATACGTGTGAATTTTTTAATAATTCTATTGTTAACTGAGGTGTTCAATCTTTTTATTTCAAACTGAAGGGCTTGAATCTTAAGTTCATGCTGGCCTAGTATGGGTTGTGGGCTCCCAAAGACCATTTATCATCAACGCAGTGTCAATAACCCAAACTGACGGCTTAACGTGTCCTTCAAGGTACGGAACCTATAGTATAATTTGACTCAACTTAAAAACTCATTGGTCGATTCACGTAAGACCGGGATGAACCTGAACCCAGTTCCGTTTATTCACAACGATAACGGCTGTACGAACGAGAGGTATAATCAAATGTGAGTCTTATTCAACCGACAATCTTTCAGAGGCAAAATCTAAAGACCTTTCGCAGCATGACGATATAATAATAGTTATCTTTCTCAGAACTAATACTAGCTCTTATTCTCTATCTATCGAAATCGTCGGCTGAGCCCGCCATTATATTGAGCCGCAAATCGGTGGCCGAAAAGCCGCAATATATCCGGGAACTTGTGAAAAAAATGCCTCCATTCTCTATAAAGAATAAAAAAAATCATCTCATTCCCCCGATCCGCAAAATCAATATATCGTATATGAGGTAGATTCAATTATCTCTTTCGGGGCGAAAAAATCTTTCGGCGGAACATGGTCCGTGTTTTGCGCGATTTGGTTTTTGCTTGTAACTTTCATGAGCATTTACGAACGTGTAACGTGTAAATGAAAATAAAATGCTGTTCGTCGGTGAGCGCATGACTTGAGAACAGCCGGTCCGATTCGGTTCATTTATTTTTTTAAATATGTATTTAATTTTTGAAGAGAGTTAGCAGAGAAAGAAAAATTAGAAAATATGCCCTAAAAATTTTATTATAAAAAAAAATGAAAGTACTTTTTTTAAGCGATTTTTATATGAATTCATAACAGTCACCAACGATCTTAACGATAGACATATGCAATTTATTTTGTTCGATATCAAAATTAAGATCGTGATTGAGATTGATTTCGATCGATACAAAAAATAAAGCAGTTCATATTCATTCATAAAAATGTATGTTTGCAGGGGACAAACCTTATACGTGCCTAAACCATTGATCCAATTACGGCGAAACTTTGGTGATATGATTTGCGCAAGCCCAGGTAAATTTCTGAAAAAAAAATAATATCATTTGTTTCGGCTGCGTATTTTTACTGCAAATCCGAAACACTGAACCTAATCTAAAATCTTTAAAAATAGTTAGCTACACTATCTCTCAGTAAATTAGATTGGCAACATATGTCCATGGCTTCATCCGCGAATTCATATATCTAAAATTATTATATTTATTGTTTAACTCCTCTGCATTGACAACGAATTCGTTATTTATTCCGATTGGGTATTAGTAACAACAATGTTCAAGATAGGTTCAATTTCAGCATCGGTTCACTTATGCAATCGCGAGTGCGGCCGGGTACGGGATCAAGAGTTAGGAGAGATCGTTTCATATTAACAAAATGAATTAATTCTTCTGGTATAGGATCATGGATGAAACCGGAATCGAAATCGTAGTCGATAACGTTGTCGATCGGTATCTATACCGATTATTACCGATATTTTACCGGTAATTAGCGAATTGTTTCATATTTTATATCGCTCCACTTCGCCCGCGTGGACATGTAGCGGCATGTCCACGCGGGCGAAGTCGGGAGTGAATCTGTTTATGTTTCGAACAGAATCGGAATCAAAAATGGAGTCGGGACTGAAACCAAAAAAAGGAACAACATCGGGATCATGGTTGACAGCGTGATCGGTCGGTATAAAAAATGAAAGAATTCCTTTATAGTCCAGGCAGCCGCAAGCAGGAGCTAGTATAAAATAAATAATATAATATATTGCATAATTTTGTCGTTTTGATTATGAAAAAGTAAAGTTACTAAATGCATTCGCAAATAAAATAAATTAAGAATACTAAACAATTCCCTAAAAAAAATATATCCTAGTACTCTACAGCATAAATCTCCTCCTGCGCCCCCCGCCTGCTCCTCAGTCGCAATACCCACGCTTGCATATATTTTAAATATATATATTTTTGGATGTTCAAGAATGTTCAAGAATGCAATGAATCTTGTTCGCTTGCGTCGGAAGTGGCATGTCCACGTCTTATTTGTTATGGATAATTAATCGGCCTGCTTATACTCGAAGAAGGCTTAAGTAGGCTAGACGAGGAGAATATATATATATATATATATATATATCAGAAGGTCGAGTGTTGGAGTCAGATTTTTTTTTGCGATTAGTGCGTTCACAAACCAAATATGATAAATTATAAGTGTTGAAGAAATTCCGTAGCGACTTATTTTAAATCTACGTTTCTGAATATATCCTTTTCATTTTTCCACCATTTTCTTTTTCATTTAATCTCAATCTTTGAACACCCGTTAGGGTCAATACATAGAGATATTTTCATAAAACGGTGTGATATGAAATAAGATGTAATGATTAGAATAGAAAAGTTTATGATGCGTTGGTTTCGCCACCCAGAGAGAATGAATGTAAGTATAATGATAAAATAAATTTATAGAGCGAATGTGTGTGATCGAAGGATTACCCTATAAAATCTTGAGCATACAAAAAATGGTGACATATTAAAAAAAAAAAGAGTAATTTTTAGAAACTAAAAAACTTCCAGGAAACGACTAATGGATGTCAGTGAAGAAAAAAAGATGTGCGAAATTCGCACCACGTGGAAAGCTAAGGTCTCTGCTTACTCCTCTGGGAAATAGCTGTGATTTTATATAGTAATAATAAAGCTTTGTTATAAATATAAATATTTCGTGATAAAAAGTCGCACCATATAAATATGAAATAATTAAATCCTTATATTTTGATTTAGAAGCATGTGTATTAATTATCATACGCCAAAATTAAGGTACAAAGTTACAAATATTTTTTTTCTTTTATTTAGGTTTTAATCGTCCTAAATGTAATACTGCTTAGAATTATAACTCGAAATATCAAAAATATAAGCTTATAATTACTCTGGCTTATTACATGTCTGTGTGTCTGTCATTATAGACTTTCGCAAATCTAATTTGAATAAATTTATTTAATCGTAATGTTCGTCTATTTGGTTTACATATAAAGTAGTCGCATGAAATAATCTGGCGATTCCCCCACAAAGGAACTGATACCGGTCTACAACTCCTTATAAAAGATCAAGTGCGAATCAGAGTCTCGTGGAGTGGGTTCCGTACAATAAATCATCCTAATGCCAATGTCGATTTGTATTTTAGTGGAACAATAAACTTTACGTCATCCTTCCCCAATATGAGGTAGCCAGAAATAGCGCACTTGATACACGTTCAGGTTTCATGATTAGCTGAAACTTACTTAAGATTCAAAAATATCTTTGGATCTAAAATCGATGGATGTACTACTGAGATACCACTGGTACGATAATCTTTTCTGTACACCTTTTACAATACAGATACCTTCATACTTTGTACCGAGTACACGATACATTAGAGAACCATAGATACGTATTTCTATAACAACATCAAAATTATTAATGAATATACTGTACAATACTTTATAATATGAAGCCAGCAATGTATAACCAGGCTGCAAATTAAAGAGCAATGAGTTGTATCGCCGCAAAAACGTATTACGACGCAACGTAATGAGAATTGATGGCTTAAATTTGAATGCGTGTTTTGGAATTTCTGCTGGCCAACGGCGCTGCAACGTACCTTGTGCACTTTGGGAGACCACGCAAGTGTGCTCAACAAGTTTCGAAATCTATTTAGAACTCGATCATGATACAACTTCTGTTTTTCTGTGTCCATTCCAATTCCTGCCTTCACAACGATGGAATTAATAGACCATAAATATAGATATTCTAAGACGACAAAGTTATGATAATATCATCGTTCTCGACTCGGCCATCGGACGACCACTCCTGGGCATCTCTCTCACCTTATCGGCGCGGTGTACGATTCCGGGCCACCTGTAACCAACGGCGAGCCAGCACCTTTGCTAGGTCGCCAATTTATCTGCGGGGGTTCGTGTCGAATTGCGACATCGCTACTCGAGGACCTTTCTGTCCTAGCATTTATCGGCTCTACGAGCGCTGTGAACGGCACATTAACACTTCAGTGGGCCGACTCAGTGAGTTATATCGGTTATTCTGGTTGTTTTGCGGATCTCCCCCTTTCGGATTTAATCTCGCAGATAAACTTCGCCCAATAAAGTGACAAAAATACACTTTCTACGAATTTTCTGTCATAGTACGTCTCAGGTGGATCCAACTTCGATCCAAGCGTTTTGGCATAGTCGCCGATATTTAATTACAAGTTTATTATGAGTACACAACGTACTACCTTTTTTTATTTTTCTTTTTAAAGCACAAGGAAAAAAATTGTTAATAAAAGCGTATTGCGCATATTTAAATAATAACATAAGACATTTAAATTACCTGCGACATGCAGTAATATGCAACATGCAACCCACCGTTAACCCTCAAATCTGTTTTTCCACTACAAATCTTAATCAGACGAATTTAATATTGATTCGAAAGTATCGACAGATGTCAAACATCTAAGTAAGTGTCGGTTTTCTACTTATCTTGACCGCCAATTAATTAGTTATAATTTCTGCATACGTATGCAAATTAGACATAACTTCAAGAATGCACAGAAAGGCACATCTACCAGGATGTCAGGAGTGTTAAAACTACCAACAAATGAAGTCCCAGCCATCTCGCCTGATGCACGTCATGCAGGGAGTCTGACGTTAAAGGTGGCATAAACCTTTCCACCAGCAGCTACAGACAACCACCAATAAGTATGCTTTTGAGTTCTCACAGAATAACCATCACCAAATCATTGTGCGAATTGTCACAAGAAAGCGTCTAATAACGCCGATTTTTGTATATTAATTTCAACATTAAGCCTATTATCCCCATTACTGTGTATGGAAATTTGAAACGATTCCAGAACATTTAATTTTAAGCCTTTTTCACGAAAGAACAAAATATTAAAGTGCTTATTACTAAATTTATGACCGGCCTGTATCAAATATTTAGCAAAGATAAATTTGTCTCTTTTATTGTTTCTATAAACCGAATTATGTTCTTTATGTCTAGATTCGAAACAACGTTCAAATTGACCCATATAAAGAAACTTTCATTTTTTGTAAGTTAATTTTTATATCCCCGATTTTTCGTTTTTAGTTTATTCTTATCATTACTCAAAGTTTTAAATTATTGACTGTTTTCATGCGATAATATATTGTACTGTCTACATATTTAGCTTGCTGTTCTTTTTGTATTGGATAGATCTTTAATTTTCATAATATTTTTTTGCTTTTCATTAATGAGGCCATCAATGCATTTTTTAGAATATGTATTTGCTAATGTTATCTTATAATTAGTGCTTAGCTCTAGAGAATACTTTTGACTATTACAGGAAACAACCAATGAATCATACATTTTTATGATACCAATTTATGATGTCATGGATGATAAAAACAAAATTGTGTAGTATTTGTGCAAGTAGGTTTTCTATAGTTTTAAATTCATGTTTATTGTTACTTTTTACAATAATAAGATTCAAAAAGCTTATTGAATTATTTCTATTTTCATCTAGATTAAATTGAGTTTTTGAGTGTACATTATTTATATAATTTTGAAATAATTCTAGTTCTAGTTACAAGTAACTAGGCAATCCTAACCAACATATAATTATATAATCTACATATCTAAAATAATACAGTTTATTATTATTTTACTATATACTTACTATCAAGTTCGTCAATAAAATCCTCTTTATGTTCAGTGATATCGTTAATTCTGTTCACTAGATCTGAACTATTGGTTAAATTATATTTCTGGTTAAATATAATTTTTCTTTTATTATATTATTTATGTGTTTAGCTAAATTATATGTCGATATTTGTGTAATGCAAAAGATTCATCACTAACCTAACAAACCAAATATTATTAAATTTGGCAGAAAAGTACTAAAACTAGAATAAACTATAACTTGTAATCCAAAGAAAAACATAAAATATAATGAAGTGATACCACAAATTGAATATATGTTTAATTATATCTAAATATATCACTATTGATAATTATTGACATTAAACGAATTTTAATGTACTTATGATATAATTGCTTGTTAATTGGACTAAAACCAGGACTAGGATCAGCACAGAGAAACTGCTCATGACGAAAATAAATACAGGCTAGGGAATGAAAATATGGATAGGGCGGGTATGCCGATATCGGTATGCCAGCACAGAAATCGTGATCGGTCTTGGGAGTAAGATCGGGGCTGGATCCGGCTAAAGTTAGTAATGGCATCGTTATGAAAGATTGAATGATTTATTCTATTGACAGGGAGGTAAGCCCAAAGTCAGAAGGTAGCTATCATTAATTAGAATGAAAATAAAAGTTAATAAAAAAAACAAATAATCTACAATCGTAACCAGTCAATTACAATGGAAATTGAGTAAATTGTAATACTGTAGCCTCAAGGGCTACCCACCCCTCGTAGCGTGAAATACGAGAATAACTTTTGCTTTTCTTCTCTCTGTGAGTTAACGAATCATCGATCATATGCCTCTGTGGGCTTTGGTCGGAGTGATGTGCCCGTATAGGCGGCCAATGTCGATTAATAAAACACTTGTTTAATATATGTTTTAATGTATATTTTCTTTATATGCTGTACTAAATATGTATAAAAAAATGTTTATAATATTACGTGCAAGACAGAGATATCTTTTTGAAACACCATGAAAGACAGAAAACTGAAACTTAAAAATGTTATCAAAAACTTATTTAAGATGCAATATTTATATTTAGAACAAAATGTGATAACCTATACAAATTGTTTATAGGGTTGTTATTAAACTACATCTAAACATAGGGTAGTTTACTATTTTTCATATTACTGTATTTATAGATTTTATAATTGAGTAAGAATGTGATAAAGCTTTTTTTTGATAACTATAAAAATACATGAGTAATGTGTTTTAATTTTCTTATTAGACAGAGAAGATACTAGCATCCAGTGACGTCATTATTTACTAGCGCCATGCAGAATAACGTTAAACATCGTTTTACAATAAAAAAAAGGATATTGGATAATATTTAACCGCTTATAGTTCTTTGATTTTAACCGATTTTAATTTTTATTTTACTTTACTTATCATGTTAAAACAGGTTATCAATCTTCAACAAATGTAATAATCTTTATATCAGTAAACTATCCTATTATAAAACTTGTTGCACACATTGGCGAACTGTCAATATATCGCTTCTTCAAGCTCATCTACTATATGTTCGTGAAAACTGTACATTGTGGACCATATGCATTGTGCATGGCATTCATTGGTAAAGTCAGATTAATTCGTTGTCAATTTTCGAAATAACGAAAAAAAGTAACGAAAACAATGTTTGACTTCAATAAATAAAACGAGTTTTAAGATTTGCGTACAAGTACAATGTATCTTGGTCGGTCAAGCAAACCTAATGGAATATGTAATTACATGATACCTGTATAAAAGTAAAGATCGTAAGTAATTAACAAAATAGAAACGATTAATTGTAATACAATAACAAATTAAAAATAAATGCAATTAGTCAATTTACAGTTAATTAGTGTAACTTACTCATACGTCGACAACTAAATAACAAATTAAACATAAATGCAATTAGTCAATTTACAGTTAATTAGTGTAACTTACTCATACGTCGACAACTAAATAACAAATTAAACATAAATGCAATTAGTCAATTTACAGTTAATTAGTGTAACTTACTCATACGTCGACAACTAAATAACAAATTAAACATAAATGCAATTAGTCAATTTACAGTTAATTAGTGTAACTTACTCATACGTCGACAACTAAATAACAAATTAAACAGTATTCACAATGATTTTGTCTTAAAGAAAAGTGTCCAGGTTAAGCGTAACAAGCACACATTTGCGCATGCGTGAGTTATGAGCCATCTGGTCAACCAGTAAAATAAGTTTTATACAATTCGCCAATTATGCCTTCAATTTATAAATCGGTATGCGTTTGTAAGCATCATATTAGTCAGCCGTAATCATATCCATGAAATTGTCAGTTTAAATTAAGGTATTAAGGTAAACATCAACCACGTTAATAAAATTCATATCGACAAATTTTTGCAGCCCATCACTAAGCTACCGGACCGTAAACAGCGTCCGTACGACCGCTTTGACGATAAAATGCACTCGTCTGCAAATGTTTAAAGTCCTTCATCAAAGAGGATTTAAATTAGTTTATATAATTTCAGACGAGGCCGGATTAGTTTATTAATTAAACTTACAGTTTTCGCAATATAAATCACGCTTCGTTGATTCCGAGATTTCTTATTACGCAACACATATCATTAGAAGTAGTATTATTAGAATTATTTGTGTTCGACTCCAACGACTATCTCTGAACTTCAGGAGCAAAGAAAACGCAAGTGGAATGGCTAACCATCTGGTTAGCAGAGACCGTCGATTGGGACGAGGAGCATTAGCGATAAGTAAACTCCTATTCGCCATCGGATAATATATTTTCGAATTTTAGTTCACTGCCTGTTAATTGATGTACATATAACTTCAAGTACGCAAAAGTAAGTAAGTACGGTTTCTTATACTTTAATTAAAAGAAAAGGTACTTAATAACTGTTTGCTCCGGCTACAAACACGCAAGTTGAAGGTTTTTCTATTGCAGCGTGACATAAATAAGGAAAACCTTGTTAATTCGACTTTTTATTTATTCGATATTATATGTGACTTTTGATAGTTATAACTATATAAAAAAATTGTAAAATTAAGTCATCCATGCCACTTTCCATCTCCAATATCAAATCAAATAAGTTCCACTAAAATATCCTTTTCAACCGTATATAACTCCAATTGCAACGTATGTATATAACAACAAGGAGACTGAAATTAAATACAAGTTTGTAAAAATGCACTTTCCATACGCCACGCTATTGTATTGGGGTTATTAAGCTTTCGCAACTTGTTTTTGAGCTGGTGTCACACCATATGAATACATTACGGAAGGGTTTCCACGATCCATTTCAGACTAGCCTTTACCCGTGGCTCCACCCACGTGGATATATAATCAATTGCTCGTTTTCTATATCGAAGAATCTCGCTATCATTGGTATCAATTCAATACTGTTTTCGGTTTAAGTTTCGATTTCACATTTATTTCCGATTTTGTCTTGTTCTCTACTCCGATCATGTATCTGTCTCCTTTTCAAACTAAACTATCGCTTTCGTTATCAAATCTGGCTCCTTATAGACTATTACTAAAAAATGCACTTGTGAGAGGTATAAAATATCATATGTATAAAACAGGAAACATTTATGTACTTAACTTTATCTAAATCTATCTTGCTGTCTACGCGCAATAGAGTTGCAAACAACCAAACATTGTCACAAACAATAAATAACTTAATAGACAAACAAACAAACAAAAGGTAGCTTATGTCAATCCTCTGGTGTCGAACTATCTCTGTGCTAAATTTCATTAAAATCAATACAGAAGTTTAGATATGAAAACGTAATAAACAGATAGACAAAGACATTTTCGTTTTTATGATATTAAAATATATATAGGGAATTTGGATACCTTAATAAAACAGCGTGCGAAACCCATAACTTAGTAGGCTTTCAGAAGCACAAAAATGGTTTGACTTCAATTAAATATTTATTGATCGACTCGTCAATAGTCAAAAGATGGACAACTGCTAGTGATGTAGACTAGTCGTTACAATTCAACGCCAATCTGCCTACTGTAAACAATAACCTTAAGTTGGCACAAACTCCGAGAAGACTGAGTACACTTCCGTTATTACAATTCAGCGAGAGTACAGGTGATTGTGTTCGGCCTGCATTGTGTTCGCGCTAACTCGAAAGCGCCGCACAAAGTTAGCAAAAGGCGTACTTGCCACCTCCGAAGTTTGTTCACCTGTATGATATTGATTTTCTTTTCCAATCATTATCACTGTTACGTCTTTCTCTCGCTATTCAAAGATAAACCAAGTCGTAGTTTCTGTCGCAATCGCCGTACTGAAGCAGTAAAGACTTATACAGTGTACAATAAAATGTATTAATTCAGTAATTAAAAATTTGCAAGAATAAATTTTTGGTCAAAAAATCTAAATAAGCGCCCAGTAATGCTCTTTTCGTCTATTTTTTTCGTGTCATATTTATTTTTTAGCTCTTTAAAAGGAAAACAACTAACTTTTATAATACTCGTATTAATTACATGTCTGTATTTAAAATAAAATCCATAAATATGCAAAATATTAGTATATGGTGAAATAAATGCCCCATGTTATTTATTAAATTATAGCATTAAATATACTGTAGTTCCAAAACATGTTTTTCAACAAATTGTCGTGTCAGGTACGATTTGTCACACTTCTGTTCGTACATACATCCCCACAATCTATTTGAGATTGAGGGACGCAGACATCGAGTCCCCCTCGTTGGCCCTATACAGGTCGTGATGGCTATGCACCGCTATTACCAGTCCATTGACAATGCCCAGGTTCATACTGTTAAACTTATATCCGAGACACGGATATAATTTAAAATTCATTTTTCAACTGCAGCAAGTATTTTATTGTTAATATTTTTAGATTTGTCAATCGATTGCTTTTGAATAGAAGCAGGGTAACAATGAATTAAGAAAGCTTAGGTATAAGAAAAATCGGTGGCAACGATGAAAAAAAGGTCTTTTAAAATAGGCGTCCTAATTTAGGTACGAGGTTCTTATAGTATATAGGATTATGCTTTTGTTATTTATTTGATACCTAATATTTGATAATTTGATACGTAAAGATAAAAAATAATAAAAATCATATTTGAAAACAGTTTGAAAGAATTTTCCTGGTGACGCGTAATTTATCAAAACCCATTAAGCGTTCATTGCTTCATGAATTTTTATGACTGTTTGAACGCGGTACCTGCATTTAGCGTATTTGATATCTTCCATATCAATATTAGGCTTAATTGCTTATACCTTTTATTTTTAATGAATTTTAAAAATGTTTATCTGTACCTTTTGTCGTACCTCAGCTGTAAATAACCAGATTGTGCAATGATAATTATGCATTTTTATTGTTTTTGACGTCATTACAATTATTTAAAATTTTAGTTTTTTTTTATGTTAAGTGTGTAACCTTTAAGAGAAGAGAACTTAATACAGTTAGGTAGGGAAATTATTCCGTAAGATCCATTCGTAAAATTTTGGTAATTAAAATACGGAACTCAAAAATTCAAACTGCAAAAGCAATGAAAACAAATATGACTACTGCAAATTAAATCGCTACCTAACGCTAGTTAAAAGAAGATTTTTAGTTTTACTACAAACAATTTTATGACAAACCAGTCATTTGACAGATGAACAAATAACGTTTCTTTTATTTCCAAAATTGGTAACTTTAATATGTTGAGAAACTGTTACGCGTACAAAACAATCACGTCAGGGGTCAATTGTGAAAAGTGCAATCGCTTCTATAACTACATGACCGTCGCTGAAATAGCATTCGCGCTTGCCACTTGGATACATATGTGAACAACGTTCGTCACGTGTTCAGGTGCCGTGAACACTGAAAATAAATCAAAGGGCATAACCCTTTGATGTGTCGTCGCGGCGACGGGACGCGCCAAATGTTATTTTCTTATCGCGCTATGATTTCTCTCGTGTGCGCCCTAAATATGGTATGAGCGCTCGTCGCGTACCCTACGCGCGTACCCTTATCATTCCCTTTCGTATAGCGCTGTAATAGGATTTTGAAGTACTTATTCATTAAGCGATTTAGGACTGTGTTCCAGGATTTATATGTACTATTGAAGAATGATAGCTAAACAATACAGATCACATGTAATAAAGTATTTTACGCTATTAAAAATAAAAGAGAAGTAGTACATATACACATTTTTATTTTATTTAAATAAATAAGACCCCAGCAAAGCAGTCATTGGGGATTACCGAAAGAGATGAAAACTTAAATATATAAAATATTTTTTTTCTGGATTTACAAATTAACTGTGATATCCAAAATTAAAATTTATTTATTTTTAATTTAAAATCTTTAACCTTTGTCTGGTTTTCGCATTTATGACATTCCAAGCAACAACTTTATACATTTTAATAACATTTGTTTTTAATGAAAACACAGGATGAATCGTGCAAGACTAGCTACTTTTAAAAAAGTCCATGTACAGATAATTTAAATAAAACAAGAACGAAATTATAATACAATTAAATTTACGCTTATAAACAAAGTCATATATACTGTTAACATTAGTACGTTGGTGATGCGAACTCATCGTATT
Source organism: Eumeta japonica (assembly GCA_005406025.1). NCBI lineage: Eukaryota > Metazoa > Arthropoda > Insecta > Lepidoptera > Psychidae > Eumeta > Eumeta japonica. The sequence goes on along the minus strand of BGZK01000803.1, from coordinate 4,398 downwards.
TCTATAGTCATCTGAAAATCACTTGAATTGTCTATAGAAGTTTACACTTCAAAAAAATAATGGTTTTGTGTTTGAACCTCCACATTTCGGGGGTTTCAGGGTTCCATAAAAAAAAATTTGGTTGCCTGTAAAGTCGGTATACGGGCGAAAGTTTTACGTGACAACGACTTTGAATGGTAAAATCATTTTAATGTGAATATTCATTCGTATAGTAGGAAGAAGGATGAAATAATAGTAACAATTTAAAACATTTATTTATACAAAGAATTATATTTAAAACATTAATTTATACAAAGAATCTCGCACTGAATTTCATATTAACAAAATTTTATTTTTACCTTTACACATACATACGTATTTATATACAAATATACATACAATAACTTGCAATACATTTGCAAGCTATGCACTAATTCTCTAGTGCTGCGCGCGCGGCAGACCGATCATAGTTGAGTGGGAGAGAGACGCAAGGCATTCGGCGGGCCTCTCTCTCGTTCGGTGACTCATCGTTACGTTACCGAGCGTTACATTTTTCATAAGTGACTCCCAGCCGCAACCTAATTTAAGACGTTGTCACGTCAAAATCTCGTGTTGCTCATGAAACCCGTCGTACTCATCGATGTCACCCTGAAACGTGGAGGTAGAGAATCTCTGGCTACCTGTATTGCAAATAATTGCACGAAGCTGAAGATAATTTTACTTAAAGAATGTATGGCCATAATAATTAGACAATAAAACCAAATGTGCATGCCTTAAGCCCTCGTGCCATACGTATGTTATTTAAATTAGAGGTTTATGATAACATATGAGCTCTTCACCAAAAATCCTCTTTTTTATTTTTGATTTTCAAATAGTTTTATAGCAAACTTGAATCGAATAAAGGATAGGTAATTTCATATTTATTAGACATTGTAAAGCAAAAAATAAAAACTGCGTCAAGTAAAAACGATTATTACCAATAAAAATTACGTAATTTCAGTCGAGAAACGTTGATAAATTTAAAAAAAATTCATTAAATTTCTGTCAATACGTCATCGGACTCATCAGTAAAGCAATTTGACGTAATTAGTAACAGACTGTCTTTAAGTCAGGAAAGATCTAATTAGAAAAAGAGAGGAAAAAACACTCTATTTTAGATATTTAAGCTAAATGGAGGATCAAACCCATGAATAACTGCCTGTTAAAAAATTCAGTGACAGCTAATCGGTACTGTATAAATGTGACAGACACAAAACAGTTATTCTCAATCGATTAGCGATGAGATTGAAAAAGAAATTAAGTTTTAAAGTTAAATAGTTTTTTAGTTATCGCGGTCACACCCAGTGTAGACGGGATTTTCAGGCGACAGTTGAAGTATACGTACGCTCGCACTGAAGGCGTGCAATATTTGTAGATTTTGTAATTAAGGTAAGCATTTATTTCTACATGTAATTAAGTCGTAGAGATTTATATTTTATTAAGTACGTCATAGTCGGTCAGTATTTACAACCTTATAGCTATTAATAGGTTTGCACAATCGCCATAGTTTTAACAATGAATTATTGAATGAACGTACTAAATACCACTAACTCAAATACCTAGGAATAATAGTCGATAGCAACCATGATTGTCCTTAAAAAGAACTCTAATCGGCTACACCATATCGAAACATTATAAACCCGAAGTGATAAACTAGTTCTTGTTTTGAGAAGGATCCGGTAGTTATGAGACGAAACAACTAGCATATAAAGCCACAGTAATATATAAAACTTTATGCACATCGGTTGTTGCATTACAACTTACCTATAAAATCTACTTTGATCAAATCTCTACGCAAAACACTAAAGATCTTACATGTCAAAAACATTGTATATTCCATACCGCTAAACTGCATAGTCTTTTTAGTATCCGAAAACTATGTATCAAAATGTCATACGGAGGTAGCATTCTAGACCTGTACTGACTCTTGGGTCTGACAGAACACACAAGGCTTATAAAGTTTCAGCTTTCGGAACCCGACTCATGCAAAGCCCTTAAAAAATTTTAACTCCATTCTTAACCGCATCAGTAAAGTATTGTCAACCAATTATTTTATATTCATTTTTTTGTTCATTAATTAACATATGCACTATTTAGTTCTTTATTACATCTTCAGTTATGTCATAGATAAAATTTTATTTATTAATACTCAATTTCGATTTTTAACTTACATATTATGAGTCATAGTAAGTGTGTACACAGTACTTGCCTACGTCTAAGAAACAGACGAGCCCCTTATGCACGTATATTGTTTTATCTATAGTAATAATTCCAGTAAATTATTAAAAACATGGACACATTAATTATCTTTTAGCCTTGCTTATACTATGCGGAGTTGTTTACTTGAATAGCATTTTTCTTTTTTTTTTTGTTCAATACAATAGATCCTATGAGTCAGGGAATTTGTATCTAATTTGTACCCTGCCATGACTAGGTGGAGTCGACGATTGTATCCTTTGTAATCGACCGTCTACGTTATTTATGTATCATATTATTTACCACTAGTTATCATTTAGCACCAGGGCTTTGCTCAGCATCTTGAGAGTTTGCTGTGAGAATGTGATAGCTTTCTAGAAGAAAAGTCGCTGATGTTAATTTTCAAAAATAAATATTTACATATACCACATAATATACAAACTTTACCTATAAGCTGCTTTCATCTTAACAATGTGACATAGTATCATCAATTAAATGCGTGTTATGTAGTGCTCTGTTGTTTAAAACTTTAATTTACGTCTACGTAATAGCATATTTATGTCCCGTATTAATTAATTGTCCTATAGCATAGCAATGATAAAGTTGCCTCAAAATTCTACGAGATGGCGTTACAAAACAGCATTTATAAAATAAACTTTATCGCTCATTTCAAGGAAAAGCACCTATATGTATAAATAAACTTGAAAAGCAAAACGTTACTAAATTATAATTTTCAGTAAAATAGAGCCAATTTCGAGATAACAAAGTATAAATTTATATACGTTCTAGAATTTCTCACTTAAGGTAATAAAATGTTTCACCCGTCTTCTATATTTAGCGTTTTCTGTAGGTCAGGAATGCAATATTTTTGATAAAATATGTGAATGTTTTTTCTTTCGAATTATTCTCAAATCTGAAAACAAATTATATTAATTCTAACTAAATAAAAAGTGTCGTAGTCGTATTATCGTTAATATTCGTGGTTTAATAGGTCGAATATTAACAGGTTTGCTCACCGTCTTTGCGTGGAATTACTATATCCTACAGACAAGACGCAATTATGTGCGCATACGCAATACAAAACAATGTACTGTTTCAAATTAAACAGTGCACCTACATTTTAAAGCTGCAGATCAGATGTTGAAGTCTAATTTCCCTTTTGATCTTTTAATAAGAAAATACTCCAGTAATTTGTAGATAAATAATCCGTTTAAGCGAATTTGCAACACGTTAAAAATTATCTACCGTAACCTTACCCCCGACCGTAAACAAATAAAGATTTTTTTTCATTTCAATAAAATAATATCAGGACTTCGAATGAGGGCTGCAATTTCCTGCACACGACACGCGCCAAGAATGTTAGCCGGCCTCGAACACGAGTCACGTAGCCGTCTCTCCTATCGTATATTTATTTTTCTCTTGCGCCCCGAACAACCCCCGGACAATCTCGGGGGCTGTGTGTTAAAAGCGAGAATGCGTTATTTTCCAGTTTTTTTTTTCGCGTCGCTCCTTTTCACTGGATTTCGTACGTTCGTCACGCGAACGCCGAATAAGATGAAAATGTGTCATTTTTACTTTCGCTAAGATTCCTTTCGTCTGATAATGAATGTAAATAGTCAGCATTACGTTCGTGCTCTATCTTCGACTTCTTCATCTGCCTCCGATGAAGGTATGTCTCCTTCTGAGCATATCGTTTTTTTTTAATTTTATTTAATTCCATTCCTCGAGTTATATTTACGCTATTATATGAGCCGACCGTATAATGCGTGCGAATAATCACGTGAATGTTTTATTGTTATGATTTTGGAACTAATGATTATACCTCGCGACACACATAAATAAATTGCGCGTGCGGCGTCGTGTACGTGACAGAAGTGGAACTTCTTAAGCTTCGAAACGTCATTATTGACATTAATAATTTAAATTAACAACACAACGCGTGCTACATTAGTTGTTATACTATCTCATTGTGTCGTTCTTTATTTTTGTATATACATCGCACTCTTAACTACACTCCTTTGGCGACGAAATGTTTAGCTCTTTTTCTCCGTCTCTCTACGCACTGTCTTTATTTTCTCTCATGTAACGAGACATGCCAAAACGTGGCGCCTCCTTGAAATTTCACACTCGATTTTCACCCGATTCTAAATTGTTGAATAGCCGCCTAAGAAGTTTCACACCGAA